>MU225219.1:2501980-2530009 GCA_018584345.1 Thuja plicata | reverse complement strand
TGTTTCCATATGCTCTTAGTTTATGCTTAAATCACTTAGATGTTACATGTTAGTTTCCTTTTGGTTAAAATGAATCATGTTTCTCATTTCATAGCATAGTTCTTGCATCATAGCTTTTAATCTCATGCCTTGCATATCAATTTGAGCATAATCTTTGGGAAGGATTTAAGACTAGTTTTTCATAATAGTTCTTGAATTTCTTCTTTGGTTCCAAGCTTGCATTACATAGTTGCATTTTCTTGGGGATCCATAGCATTCTTGTGTATTTTGAGAGAGCACACCTACATCCTATCAAGAAGAGAAAATCAAAATGAGTAAAATAGGGTGCATTTGTTTACTTATTTTTAGCTTAATCTGATGTTATTTGGTGTTCTTTGTTGGTTGCTTTCTCTTTTATATGATTTTTAAATGATTATATGTGCTAACCCACTAATCTTTCATGTTTGAACTTGCTCACCAACAGATTGAAGAATTGCTCATACTACATTCTTGCACACCCGATGGGACCCACATCCCTAAACACCTTCTAATTTCTTGTCTATTTGTTTCAAATTTCTCCCAGAATGTGAATCAGTGTCTGTGTTTCACGCAGAGGCATCTGCGCAAATGTCAGTTTGCGCTGAACTGTCATTTGACATCTGCGTTGAACAAGTGTCTGTAACCTAAACTGTCATTTACGCCTGGCATTGTTAATTTTAGATTTTCCAAACTCTAGTTTTCAATTTTTGAGATTCACTGTGTTTTTCATGGCTTTTAATATTTTAGCATTCTATTTTTTATCAGAGATTCATTTTCACAAGGTGTCGTAATGCTTAAAATTCATTAAAAGTGAACAAATCTTGCATGTTTCTTAAAAACACACTAGCTTTTTAATATTTGGAAAATCTAAAATGACTAAATTTGATCTGATTAAAGACTAGAAAGAAGAAAAGTGACTTTATTTGTAGGTACATCGACGTCTGTGTAAACGCCAGTTCATGAAATAGCATCTTCGATTCACAAACCGGTGTTTTTGCTCAATCAACGTCTGCGTTCTATAAACTAGCATCTTTGACTGGTATAACATCTCTCTAGTTTTCCTGTGTTTTTATCGTATTTCTGCTTACTGTCATTTTAAGAAAAAACTAGAATCGACGTTTGCACCCTGAACCAGCGTCTGTGCTCTATTTAAGTTAGATTTATTATGTACTAACAATTGTTAAGTGGTTCTTGTGCTAATAACACTTGTCCAAGATAATTATTCACAGAACTACTAACTAATTGTTTTGCAGCACCACTTGTCAAAGACACAAACTCAAACTACTCACATTTGTCTTACAGGTTGCCTCGGATCTACATCGACCAAATGATCATGTTTGCATTAATCTTGTTTTAGGCACTTAGACTAATTAGTTAGATTTTTTTCTCTAATCCTAAGTGAGTGTTAGGGGATTATGCTCTCTTCCCTTTTGGGAAGATCAAAAACCTAGACACACTTACTTAGTGTTAAACAATCAAATCTTTTTGAAAGAACAAAGCATGTCTTGCATGCTTGTGGAGAAAATGATACTGGATAGGAGAGTATGCTCTTTTCCTCTTGTGGGAAAATTAGAAATCCAAACCCCTTTTTGTCGCCAATCCAAGTTACTATGAATCCTTTAGATGGGCCTGCTGGTTGAGAAAAAATCTCTTGGGAATGACCCACATGAGAATGAGGTGTAAGCCACAGCACTCTAACTCACGTTAATCTAATTTACTCTTTGGGGTTAAAGCCTCAGGAGTTAGTTGGCATTTAAGCTTATAATCAGCTCTCATTTAACTTAAGTGCGACCTCGCAGTCTCAATCACATTTACGTGACCACTTTTGTCAAGATGCTCTATGGGGCTATATGGCTAAATCATGCTTGCATAGACATAAAGGATACAATTGAATGGAGAACCATACTAAATACTCTAGGCTTAGAAGCTACCTAGAACACCCTCGAAAGGGGATAATTCTTGTGTAAGGAAGATAGTAACTTCCCTAAGATCACTCGTACATTCGTGCCACCCTGAGCATTCGGAACCAGATAATATGATGTCATGACTGGAGCCATTGCATGCTTGATGATGGCGGTATTCTAATTGGCTCTTATTTGTGTGCATAAGCTTAGGAGAAATTATTTTCATGCTATGCCAATTTCTTAGGTAGATTTTGTGCTTGAAGTGCTTGAAGAACATTGAAAAATCCAAAGCACAGATAGAATATCCAACATTCAAATTTGTCACGTGATTGTATCCTTCAAGGTTGCTTTGTCCCTTATCAGATTATTTTCAGACACATGCTTGTTATTTTTCTAGTTTGATTATATCAAAATTGGTTCTTGCCATGGAACAAATCTATTGAGAAATCAAAACAAGATCAAGCTTTTGCCAGATTATCAAGACAACATCCTTTTGCCAAAATTTGGTCTTTTATGAGATATGTCCTAAAAACCTCCAACTATTCATCCAAGATAAGATCTACTTATAGGACATGACCGATTTGAAGAAACATAAGAAGGTGAAAACTTTGTTACCACCCATACAAAGAGAATAGAAAAACACAACCTGAGAGGCTACCAAGTACCAACACATTATCGATTCCATCAAGAAAGAAATCCATAAATGAGAACAATTTGAAAAAGTGATTAACAACAACAAGGTTGCTAGTTTCATGGACACATATCATCTATACTATGCTTTTTTTGGAGTTGAATAATAGGACTAGTCAGTTTACCACAACAAACACAAGTCACTCCTCTTCTAAAGCTCACTTAGCTTGCATTTTAGGACCTCACTTAGGTTTTCATCTTTAGGAACACATCACACACTCATCCTACCATGATCTTGCATTAATCAAATCAACCCTAATCAGCCTAGCATCATCCTAATCATCATCCAAAGCATCCTTGATCACACCCCTCACTTGGTATTGCATACCCTTTTGAGTTTCTAAAAACCTACATCTTAATCAAACCCCATCCTTGAATGTCCTTAAACTAAGCATTATTTTAGGATAATCCCCTTTGTCTTTTCGCAACCTCATCACCTTGATCAAAAGGTTGGTTTGCATTAGCAAAGAATCTCGTCTGCTGAAGACCACAAGTTTGTCTTAGGTAGAAAATCATATCCACTTGATCCTACACTAGAGAAAGAAACCCTTGATCCTTGCATACATCAAGTCATCCTTAATCCAGAGAAGCACATCCATCACCTTAAGCACATCCTAATCCTAGAATCATCATCCTTAGTTTCCTAGCTGCATGCTTGCATACATCTTGCATCTCATATTCCTTTAGGATAGTCATTTCATGCCACCCATCACACGAGCCAATAAGAAGAGGAAGATCATGGATCCTAATCTTGCCGGTAGCTCATCTAATCCTATGACTAATAATATCAATTTCATGGTTACGTATGTGCCTCAACCCAATGATCAAATTGAACATATCTGGGTAGACACTAATGAATCTCCCACTCTAAGTACCATTGAAAAATTTATTAAACATCCAGCACTTGTCCACATGGTAAATTCCATGAGTGGATGCAACAACAACCATGTACTCTTGGACATCCAACAACAAGGACTTCAACTTCCACCTTGGATTATATCCACACTTGTCACATGACCTATGGCACTTCTAGGGGAACATCTTTATCTGACTAGAAATAAAGTTTTTGATCCACTTCAATGAGCCCTACAAGTGGGAACTCTTCTCGTGCTAGTAGTTCATCCCTCCATCCCACCTTCCATCATGCACACAACACCTGCACCTACCTCAAAAGCCCCACCTCCTGATGCCACATCAGTAGCACAAAAAATACCCCCTATCACTATGCAAGCACCTCTGCAAAACATAGTCACTCCTCTTTCACAAGCAATCCCAATATTCATCGCAGACTTTCCACCACCACCAGTTAGCACACAGCAAACCATCATTCCACCTATTCCCACTCAACCCAGTCAAAGTGCGACAACCAGTTCACAACATCAATGCACCCAAGTCTTCATGCCTATTCCACCTTTCTTCACCATAGGCATGCCACCTACCAATGCATATAACCAACCCTTATTTTTGCAAGGGTCCACTTTTCCTGCTCCACCAGCAACACAATCACAATGAATGCTAGCAGTTCTACCTCACACATTGTTCAACCCAAATCCTCCCATACTGCAACCATCCATGAATCCCTTCATCGTACCCCAAATTCCCATCCAACCTATCCAACAACAACCTATCCAACAACAACCTATCCAGCAGCAACAACAATAACAACCTATCCAAAAACAATAACAACCTATCCAACAACATTAACAACCTATCCAAAATCAGCAAATCACCAATCCATTCACATCCCAAGCACAACAACAACCAATCAACACCTTCATAGCTACATGGCCCACTATCCAAACTACACAGCAACCATAACCACAAACACATGGGGCAAATCCCTTGATGGCACAACCTTTGCAACAGTTTTCTAATCCTTTTATCCAACCCGTGCAACAACAACAAACTCATTCTGCCAATTACATAGCCATGCCATCTTCCCCTGCATCACAAACAATTCCCCCTCTACAACAAGATCTCACTGGGGGCATTCCACTGGAAAACACCTATCCTCCATCCTATACAGGTGCGCAACAAACTCATCCCACCTATCCAATGTCACAACAAATACAAGCATATTTCGAACAGTTGCAACAATCTTATCAAGTGCCAACACCTCCTCCACTACAATATTCCCCTCAACCACAACAACCCATATACATTGACCAGTAACCATCATACCAAACACCACAATATCCCCCACAAAATCCTCCATATTTTCCATTTGATCCATATCAGGTTCAAGGAAATCCTATAATCACAATCAACAATCCTCCCCCGCAAATCAATCATGAATGGGAGGAAATGATGAATGCTCTGAAGGAGCTAAAAGTTGGGACAGAAGCTAAAACATTCAAGTTCAAAGAGGTATGTCTTTATCCATTTGATCGATCCATCACTGCTATACCCTTCCCCAAGCACTTTGAGACCCCAAATTTTGATAAATATCAGGGGAAGGGCGATCCTGTGAGTCACGTGAAAGAATTCTACATGGCCTATCAAGAAGTGGCCTATAGCGATAACTTCCTCATGAGACTATTTCCCAAAAGCTTGGGAGGAACCGCTCTTGAATGGTTCTACAAAATCCCTTACGGTAGAGTCTCTACTTTTGCAGAATTATCTAAAAAGTTTGTGGCCCAACATGCACATAATGTCAAAAATGAACTCTCACTCCTTGACCTATGTAATTCCAAACAAAAGGGAGGAGAAAGCCTAGCTGATTATCTTTAGTGCTGGCAAGGGCTTACTACAAGGTTGTCTTACCAACCCCCAAAGCAGCATCTTATCAAAATCTTCATTAACAACCTTCATCCTAAGCTTGCCTATCACATGCGCATGAACTGTATACAAACTTATCATGATATCAGATTCAAGGGTATGGACCTTGAATGAGGTCTCGTAGAAGAAGGTACCATTAAGCACTACAAAGAATCCTAGCCTGAAAAACATAACAATAATCGATCATGATACTAGAACAAGAAAAAAAATGTGGTAACAGATGGAGCCACTGACACTAAACACATTCAAGTTGTGGTAGCTAGTCCTAGTGCACCTACCTAGACTTATTAGCAAGCACCACCAATGTACCCTCAACCTCCTCCCATGTATCAATAGCCCAATCATGTGTATCCTCAACCAACATATCAACAAAACATGCACCCTCAAGGTGTGCCTATCTATCCCCCTCCAAGGACATCGTATCAACACAACTATCAAGGCCCTATGAATCAGACAAATGCTATATCAGTCCCGCAGGGACAAAAAAGACCTTGTGCTTTGAATGTGCCACAATGCATGTTTACCCCTTTGGGTGAACCTATAGATTTCATCTTCCGCAAGATGGTCCAAGCTAGCCAAGTTGTGTATCCTAAAACATAGCCATTTGATGACTTAACTCCTAAGCCAGCTTGGTATAAAGACAACAAGTACTGTGAATACCATTGTGTTAAGGGACACACCACTCTCAAATGCATGAAGATGAAACACTATATCCAACATCTCATTGACCACAAGGAGATCGAAGTGGATTCTCCTACCCAATTATTGCCAAATGCAGGCCTTAAAATTTATCAAAATGCATTCCCTAAACATGCTTCCAGTATAGGCCCAGGCAATCCTACTCAGTCCTCTAATCAAGGAAAGGGTAAACAAGTGGAAAATGTTGATAGAAAATATTATACAAATGCATATATCAAATATGATAGTCTCATCGGCTGCATATCCCAATTCCAGTCCTCCTTCAATGTCATCCATGTCAAGGGTGTCAATAACTAATGTTCCATCACCACTCGTAGATGTAGGATAACAGTCGTAGGTGCCGGTCCCGCCCCATCTACTAGGACCCAATACAACATTTTGGAACACCTAGGGAATACCACAACCCAAATTTCCATCCTAGATCTTCTCCACACATCACCCACTTATCAAGAGATCCTCAATAAAGCCTTGCAAGAATCCCATGTTCCCAGCGACATCAACCTCACTGAATTCCAAAACCTTGTCAGATACCTATCTACATCTTGTGGGGTCTCCTTTAGACCAACAAACGTACCCTTCAAAGAAACTGATCATAATCTCCCACTCTGTATCGCTGTCATGGTTAAAGATTTTTCCATCAAATGGGTCATGATAGACAATGGATCGACCCTAAATCTGTGCACTCTAAAATTCATAAAATAGTTGGGTTGCACTGAGGCTGATATAAAAAATGATGTCATCATAATAAAAGCATATGAAAATCTAGAGCGTACTTCTGAAGGCACCATATCATTGTCCATTCAAGTGGGCCCAGTTATCTAGGATACATTATGTCATGTTGTTGATCTTGACCTTCCCTTCAACATCCTCCTTGGATGCCCATGGATTCATTCTATGCAATCCATCCCATCCACCTACTATCAGTGCATCAAATTCCCATATAAAGGCACTGAGATCACCATCCGCACAGATCCCAAGCCCTTCACATACTGCAATGCATTGGAGACATCCTTTCCACATTCCAATCATAGTCCCAGGATTGATATTGGTACCTCTATTGCCAGCTCATCTCAAACCCATTCGGACCCAGAAACAATCCTCTCCTCCACCTTGTCCATGATCAACATCAACAACAAAGGTTGTGGTGAGTACACTTTATCTGATGCCTTCATAGTTGGAGCACTGCCAATTGATCCTCACACTCAAGGCCACCAGCCTAATCTAAGCAAAATAGAATCAGAGACAACCAAGGCACTACAATTTGGTTCTACCACTTTTATATCAAAAGGTACTTTGACTGGCCAGGAAATGGCACCAAACATCAACCAATGGCTATATAAAGATCCACCACCCAAGGACACAAGTCACCTCAATTACTTCAAACATAAGTACCCCACAACATACAAACTGGTGATAGAAAAATGGAATTACCAAGGAGGTGGCCTTGGTTATGAAGAGAAAGGAATGAAAGATCCTACTATACCTACCCACCTAGAAAAGCACCTGGGTCTTGGTATGGGCTCTGACATGAATGGGGGCACCAACAAGTTCATTGACTATTCCTCTTGTCCATCCCTGGGCGAAATCATTGACATCGAAGATATCCCAGAAGAGAAAGTTGTGAGAGCTTATGACAATGTTTTCGATGATGAAACCTTCCTGGGCAATGTTGTCCTACAAAAAATTTCCATCCTCTTCATTGACATTCCCATCCACTATGCTGAACTCATAGACTGGGACCAACCAAGTGTTGTACATGTTGACGAGATCCAAAGTGAGGATGCACTCCTAAGCTTTATGGGAGCAATTGAGCAAAGTAGTGATTGGGGGAAAGACTCAACATATATCTACAAACTAGACCCAAAGGCATACTTTGGGGAAGAGAAGAACTTTAGCCACAAAAATGACACAGAAAACAAAAATAGAAAAGAGAAAAATTGATCCCCTAGCAAAAATCCCTCTAGGGAACTATCTGATCATAAAAAAGTAAAAACAAAGGGCGCATCCCCTAGTGAAAACCTCTCTGAGGCACCAAAGGATGAATATTCTCCTCTTCCTCTTATCCAACATTATAGGCCTGAATAGTCATCAATTCTCATTGAAGAAGAAAAACATGTCAACCTGGGTACCAAATAAAATCTTGCCATCACATACATAGAAACATCTCTAACTGAAGCAGACGAAAGTGATCTTGTAACTTTATTAAAGGAATCCATCAACAAGTTCACATGGTCTTACTCCCACATGCTAGGATTAGATACCAACTTGGTGATTCACCATCTAGGAGTGGACCCAAACATCAAACCTATCAAGCAAAAGCTTAGAAAGATGCACCCTAAAGTGGCACTACTTGTCAAAGAGGATCTAGAAAAATTACTCCATGCCAAGATCATCCACCCCATTGACTATTCTGACTAGATTTATAATATGGTTCCCATCTCTAAGCCTAGTAAATCAATCAGGATATGTATAGATTTTAGAGATCTCAATAAGGCATGTCCCAAGGACAATTTTCCCTTACCAAACATAGACATGGTTATGGATCTCACAACAAGACATGAGATTTTTTCACTCATGGATGACTTTTCTAGATATAATCAAATTTGCATTGTAGAAGAAGATCAACATAAAACAACATTCACAACCCCTTGGGGCACCTTCTGCTATAACATGATGCTTTTTGGCTTAAATAACACTCGGGCAACCTATCAAAGAGCCATGACTGTCATTTTTCATGACATGATTCACAAGATCCTTGAAGACTATGTGGACGATATCTTGGCAAAATCAATAAAAAGGGAAGATCACCTAAATTTTTTGGAATGTGTCTTGGATAGAATTGGACACTGCTGCTTAATGCTCAACCCTAATAAGTGTGTCTTTGGGGTCACATCAGGGAAAATCCTAGGGTTTATTATATCTAGATGAGGCATTGAAATTGATCCAAAGAAAGTACAAGCTATCATAGAGATGCCTCGACCAAAAACACTTTGAAAGCTATGCAGCCTCCAAGGAAAGCTACAATTGGTGTGTCATTTCATCTCTCCACTAGAAAATAAGTGCCAACCATTCACTCATCTCCTGTGAAAAGATAATACATTCAAGTGGGATCTTTAGTGTCATAAGAGTTTCGACAAAATCAAAGAATATTTGGCTAATCCACCCATCTTGGTACCACCTGTACTTGGTCGACCACTCATCCTATACATTTCTGCTACTACTACAATACTGGGGGCACTCCTTTCTCAATTAAATGATGAAGGCAAAGAAATGTCTATTTATTATATCAGTCAAACCTTAGTGGGTTATGAGCTCAATTACTCTCCTATGGAAAAAGCATGTCTGGCAGTGGTCTTCGACACTCAAAAACTTTGCCACTACATGCTTAGTCACACAACCAAGCTCATTTCAAAGGTGGATCCTCTCAAGCACGTACTCTCCAGGGCTACACTTATAGGTCGAATGAAAAAATGGGCTATGTTGTTAAGAAAATTTGTTATTCAGTATGTCGACAGAAAAGCCATTTAAGGGAAAGACATTGCCAATCAGTTAGCTAGAGCACCATTGGTAGATGCATATCCTTTGGTCATAGAATTTCTAGATGAGCATTTTTACATGATAGAAGAACAACCAACATGGAAACTCTACTTTGATGGGTCCTACACGGCTTATGGCACAGGGGCAGGAATACTTTTTGTCACACCTCAAGGTGACTACATCCCCATGTCATTCAAATTGGGATTTCCCTGCACAAAAAACATTGTAGAATATGAAGCACTAATTGCAAGACTCCACATGGCCATAGAATGGAACATCACAGATATCCAAGTCTTTGGCAACTCCCAACTCATCATCAAACAAGTCTTGGATGAGTATCAAACCAAAGATGACAAATTGATGCCATTTAAGCAGATGATTGACAAGCTAAAAGAACACTTCCTCCACTTACAAATAACACAAGTACCATATTTATAGAACAAATTTGTTGATGCAATGGCCACAATTGGCTCCCTTCTTGAGATTCCCTAGGAGTCTACACAATACAAATTCTTAGTTGAGAAACTGCATGCTCCCGCTTATGAGAATGATGAATCGAATCACATATGTGTCTTGGTTGGTCCCTAGTCCCCATGGTACCATGATATCCAAGCTTACCTAAAAAATGGTATCATATCTCCTCATCTCACTGCAAATCAATGCCAAAACTTTATCCACAGAGCTGCTTGTTACACCCTCATAGCCAACACCCTTTATCATCAAGGTTATCACAACATGCTCTCTAGATGTCTAGATTAAAATGAAGCCACCTAGGCTTTACAAGAGGTACATGCTAGAATCTGTGGTACCCACATGAGTGGCATGGTCATAGCCAAGAAAATTCTACATACAGGGTACTATTGGTCTACAATGGAACATGATGCTTGTGAGTTTGTAAAAACATGCTTACCTTGTCAACAACATGCTAATTTGATCCATGCTCCTGCTCAGGACCTCATACCTATTGCACCTACTTGGCCCTTCTCTTGTTGGGGTTTTTAGCTTGTTGGTAAGATTACTCCCCTCTCCTCTAAAGGCCACAAGTACATAATCATAGCTATAGAGTACTTTACAAATTGGGTTAAATCAATTCTTCTCACACTCACTACTGGTGTCCAGATATCCAAATTCATCCTCTATCATATCATTTGCCACTTTGGCATACCCTCCACCATCTTCATAGATAATGGTACACCATTTGAAAATCAACGCATTAGTGATCTCTATGCTTGCCTCCATATCTATCACCATTTCTCTAGTCCATATTTCTTGCAAGGTAACAGACAAGGTGAGGCAACTAATAAAACCATCCTCAAAATCCTCAAGAAATATGTCAATGATACTGGTCGTGACTGACATCTCTAGATCAATCCTTCCCTCTGGGCATATCGCACCTCCTACCGCACTCTTACTGGCACTACTCTGTACTCCCTAGTCTACGGTGCTAAAGTAGTCTTACCAATTGAGGTTGAACTACCTTCCCTCCGAGTATCACTAAGAGGCCTAATTGATGATGAAGATTATCGGGTAGCATGACTCACATAGATGGATCTCCTAGATGAAAAGCACCAGCAAGCTTATGATCACTTGATTTTTTACCAAAATAGACTCAAGCAAAAGTATAACAAGAAGGTCCACCCATACCAGTTCCAGGTAGGGGACCTTGTGCTAAAGGAAAATTAGAAAGTGGGTACTAATCAGGAAAAGAAAGGCAAGTTTGAAGTCACCTGGAAAGGCCCATATGTTGTTACAACATGCTTCAGTTCTGGGGCATATCAACTCTCTACTCCAAAAGGAGAACCATTGAATGATCCTATCAACATCATTCATCTTAGGTGCTTCTATGCCTGATGGCTGGTTGTTCATTCCAGTTATCTGAGAAAATCCATAAAAAGTATAAAAAGTCTTGAAGAAAGCACAAAAACAATGAAAAATAGTACTGAAAAACATCTCTAAAAAGAAGAAAAATGAAGCTGAAAAAATGGTTGTCCCAGTGAAAACCTGGTAAATAGGCACTTGGGCAATATCAAAAATTTTTTTAAGAAAAAATCAAAAAGATCCAAAGAAATCATAAAGAAAAATAAAGAGAAAAACTTTCGTCCAGTGGTAAAAACTTGGCAATCAGGCGCCTTGGACAAGTATGGGTAATCAAAACCTAGAAACAGGCATCACACATAATGGACCATTCCATTATCTATCAAAATCTCATTTCCTTCCATTACCAACACTACATCTCCACTAATCTCCACATTTCCTATATTCCCTAGGTGTTCACATATCATATGCACTAGTCTGCAATGATCTCCCAATCTCATATTCTAAGCTTTTGTACACATAATCTTGTATATTATTGTCTGTATGTTGTGCTATTCCAACACCCTAAGTGCCAGTCCTGTATATTCCTCGTGTCTTGGGTTTCTCCTTGTATGATCCTACGTTGGTTCTATAGTTTGCTGGTAGTGTGCATTTGATCAATCAACTTGGTAAGTCCCATCTTTCTAGAAATGAGTCTTGAGGATGTATCCTTCCTCTCGTCAACTTAAATCTAGATTATCATCATCTTTGGGTTCCCATAGGATGTATCTTTCCTCTTGAACTAATCAATCAGCACACGCACCTATCACATGCATCAAGACAAGTAACATGATCCACTCAAATCTTGACAACAACCTTTGTACGTAATCATTGTAACTCATCTCTTGTAATTACTCCGCTCAGTTTGATCCTTGTACATTCGTGACACATTCCATCTTCCTACCATCATGCTAACATCCTAAGTCATCATCCTACTAACATTCCATGCCTGATCCTCCATAGTCCACCTGTCTGGTTTATTAGTTGATTGTGACACACACAAAAAAATTCAGGTGAGTCCCATTTGCACCCATTTCATCCATTTTGTTCGTTGCCTCTAGTATCATTACTGCATCTCTCATTAAGATTCAATTGCATTATTCATCATTTTAGATTCCTTAGATTCATTAGATTCATCAGTAGATTGCATTAGATCCATCATTCAGGTCACATTGTTCATTATTAAATTGCATTAATAGTTAGTATCATTTTAGAACTTTGCATTATTAATTCATTTTATCATCTTGCATTGTTAAATTCATTTTAGATTCATTTTATCATCTTGCATTGATTCATTTTAGATTCATTTTATCATCTTGCATTGTTAAATTCATTTTGGATTCATTTTGTCATCTTGCATTGTTAAAATTCATTTTAGCTTCATTTTGTCATCTTGCATTGTTAAAATTCATTTTAGCTTCATTTTTTCATCTTGCATTGTTAAATTCATTTTAGATTCATTTTATCATCTCACATTACTCATCCATTTTAGGTTCATTATCTTGCATTGTTAATTCATCTTGCATAGTTCATCTATTTTAGGTTCATCTTGCATTCATCCATTTTTATCATCTCACATAATTACAATATTTAGCTTCATATACCGTTTACATAATTAATTCATTTAGATTCATTTTAGTCTTGCATTGTTAAAACATCATTCATGTGGCATTCCTATATATATTCATAAAACATCAGCATATATATTGCATACATCATAAAAAAACATCACATCCTGCATCCACACACGTCAGTACATCACATAAATATATATATAAGCATCATCCATCCTACATAAGTCATACATCATATATACATAATCAGGTCATCCATATACATCACATCCTACAAGCATCAAATGTCAGTAATCATATAGTCGTATGCATCAACACATCATATAAATCATACATCATAAGCATCATAAGATTCCTCATCAATCATATATATATCAATGTCTGTCAATAAAATACATCACGTACACCTCAGTGCCAATATACATCTATAATCTCAAAAATGCAAAATTGTGTGTCATCTAATCCTTTGATGAATCATATTGGTGGCTGTGATGACCCACCTCCCTACCCTGGTGGTGGATGTCATGGCATCCCCACTGATCACTGTGACGTTGAATTCTGAACTATGCTCTAAGAACATGACCTCTTTGAGTAGTCTCATCTCTGTCCCTTAGGAACTAGCTGATGATATAGTGCTTTGTAATGGGATGCCTCCCTGCCTACCCTGTTTGCATCTCTATGAGCTAGGAATGCCTCGGCCACCACCTACTACATATACCTATCAAGTGATGTCACACTCAGTCCTGTACACCTCCACCCGTCGTAGTGTTGCATCCGTCTCTGAGGTCAATGCAGAAATCTGCTCCATAGCCTACTCCATCTGTAGGATTGGCATGTCTAGCTGGCCCGTAAGAGTACCCATCTTGGTACGTAGCTCTCCCACATCTTGGGTTAGGTCCACCATCGATAACTCTCTTGAGTCCACCCTACCCTGAAGAGTGTCCAATACACCCTCTTCCCTGTCACCCCATGTTGTCTCTACGGTCAATATCCCCTATATCCGGGAAATCTCTATATGCAAACTTGCGTCAGACACCATCGCCATGTCTAGTAAGCCTCACAGTCTCATGCACTCTATCTGAAGACTGTCTCGCTCTACGATGATAGTATCATAGGTCTCTTGTGCTACATACCCTATGGGTGGCCCATGTGGCCCCTGTACATGTGTTGGCACTGGTGGTACCTATGCCTACACCTGTACCTATGGTTGATCTTGTGCCTATACTGGTGGGGGGCCCTGTGGCCCTTGATCCTGTACATGTGCCTCAATTTGAGGTCTCACTCATCTCTGCAGCCTCCTCCTCTGACCTACTGCTGAGGTCTCTGGGGCATCCCCGATATCTATACCATCATCCACATCTAGGTCCCCTGTTAGCTGCTCATGAGCAGCCACCTGAGCTGGGTCTGTCAGTCTCACAAGTATGTGTGTAGCCCACCATGTTACATACTCTGGGGTCATCCCTATATCAGTGATGTCTGGCTATTCCACAAAGTCAAGCCATACCATATCCCTCCAAGATTCCCTCACTGTGAGAGCATCAGTGTACCTCCCCCATGTCCCTACCTCCCTGGTGACATGAAGATGTAAGGCATCCTCTGCCACCACTCCCTGCTGCAACCCAAACTATCACATGACCCTAGATGGTCTGTACCTCTCTATCTGGTGGATGGTACTCCCCAGTAGAAAGAAATTGGTCTGAACGTATGAAAGGTATAGAAAATCCTCAAATCTGTCCTCCACTCTTTCTGCCCAGTCCATCGCTCCCCATGGCTTGCATAGCCTATATGGGGTCTAGCAGAAAACCTGTACCTCATCTAAAAGTCATCGCCAATATCCAATATGGTCGACGAAGGTGTATCTCAAGATAAGCCTATAACTGCAAGTATAAGGCTCCCAAGGCTGTTGTGACTCCCTGACTCTCATAGGTCAGAACACTGCAATTTTCTCCCAAGCCCACACTAACATCAAGGTCACCCTGGTACCCATGTTGCATGCCTCGTGGTATGCAGCCATGCGTAGATCATGTTATAGTTGTCCTAGGAAAACATACCCCCAGCAATAAGAGGTCCCCTCCTTTAGCATTTGTGCTAGCACCCATGACCAGCCCATGCCAAAATTGTGTCCCGCCAGATCCGCTAACATGTGTCCCCTGATCAATCCTACAATATAAAGGGCTATCCGCCTCAATCTCGTGTCCACTGCTAGCTGCCAGGGCATCCAGGTTTGATATTTTAGAATCTGCCTCATCAGTCACCTAAAAGAAATCTCCATATAGTGATCACTATCCTCCAATCGGTACCGAGGAATCACCCCTCAGATAGGTATCCGTAGAATCTGCTAGACATCGTCCAAAGTAATGGTCGCCTCTCTCGTAGGCAAGTGAAAGGTGGTGGTGTCACTATGTCACTGTTCGATTAGCATGGTCATCATCCCATTGTGTGCCCATAGCCTAGGCCAATGGGGCACATAGTCCAACCCAACTACAGCTAATAAGCCCCAATCATCCTCCATCAACTATGACTCCAACTCCATGGCAGGAGGCCAATGCTCTCATGATCCCAATGGTGGGAACTACTCCTGCAAGAATTTCCACAATCCACCATGTCAGTCACCTTTCCTTCTAGTCCTAGTCTAACCCTTCCCAAAGTGGGGCATCTTGTCCCTAGGTCTTATGATAACCCATCCCTGGCCCCCACAGGGTCTCCCCGTTTCCCTCCCTCTCAACATTTTCCCTTTTGGGCGTAGATGTCGATTCAGCCAGAAACACTGGTTCATACACCGGTGTCTCCGACGTCCTTTCCTGCAAATTGCCATCTTCAAAGACACGGGTCTAGATCCAGCATCTTCGAAGATGCCGGTCTGGCACTGTCATCTTTGGAGACATTGATCCAAGGATTGGTGTCTGCGAGGACATCGATCCAGGGATGGGCGTCCTCATAGACACTGGTTTGAGAATCGGCGTCTCCGGTCTAAAATTTGATTTTCCCCTCATAAATGCCCCATCTACCCCCCAAAGCAATGAATTACTTCACTAACAATAAATGCAAGGTCTCAGATAGCTAACTCATCAGTACCGGTCACTTGGCGGGCCTCCCATGTGTGCATACGCACTCTCCTAGCTGCCCCTTCATCCTCTTGTCAGCCATCTTTTCACTCCAAAGCTCAAATTTCACTATGCACTATTCATAAATGACCTTCTTTGACCACCCCAGCCCCTCTTATAGCCCCCATTTTCCCCGATTTTTTTTCCACCTTTGTTTTCCCCTCCCCATATATATTTTTGTATATATCATCCTATTGTAAAGCCAAAATACGCATAAAATCTCAAAAACATTTAAAAAATCATGGAAAATCCAAAAAATTCCAAAAATTCCAAAAACATCAAACATTCTAAAAAATCATGCAATAAACACTTCACTCTTTCCGATTCATTCCAGGTCTTCATTTTCAACACACATTTCAACTCATGTGACTGTGACACTATTTTTCACCAAATCAATTTTGCGACCAATTGTCCTTACTCTCCATCCTGTTCACATCATTTTCCAGTGAGTCTTTTTTATCAAATCAAATCCAATCTTTTCCCATTAGGATGAATCCTTTTGGTGTTGGCTTATCAAATCCTTCATCACATCAATCCTATTCACAGAAAGAACTTTGGACCAAATGACTGCTTGGTCATGAGGCCTTCTTTATTGATTTTATCTTTTTGTGTCGGTTAAAACCTACTCACCACTACCTCGATCTGCTATATGTTGGTGCATTGTGACTAGTTGCTATTGAAACATGTGTCTTTTAAAGTATACTTTTGTTGGAGCATCTAGTCCACGCAAAGGAATCTTGTCATCTGTGTTTCCTAACACTTGATGCATACCTCCTATTGCAATATCAAAATTGGATGTGCTCTCTATATTTTTCACACAAATGGATCCCCAATGCTCATTAGCTGCATTTAATTTCATTTGCATTTGCATTCTTAGCTGCATTCTTAATTGCATTTTAGAAGGCTTCTATTTATTCCCTCCTTCCTTTCTCCTCTCCCATTGCATCATTTTTTGACAAAATCCCACAACATTGTCTTTGTTGTGTTCTTTTCTCGAGGGGGCGCAACCCTGTACCATTGTTGCTTCAGCATGACTCCTAGAAACCCTCTTCCTCTGAGGAAACTCATTTTTTTGTCTTTGAAGAAATGTCAATTGTGATTCCACGTCAAAGAGGGGCAAAATTTAGACGTCCAAAAATGTTAATATTATTTTCCCTCTTATTCCTCTAACTATTTAATTCAATCAATTAAATAGTTTCATTTATCATTAGTTTAAATACTATTCTAATATATTTTATTTAAATACATTTGCCTCCACAAAATCCCCTTTTAATAAATTTATATTTATTAAATCCTCCATATTCCTAATTCTTCTTAAGTATGATTTATTCAAATTCAATTTGGATTATAATCTAAACCCTAGCTAGGAACCTATTAAGCCTACCCTATTCCTACCCTACTCCCATCACCTCATTTCCTAAGTACACTTCCCCACCTAACTATCCTTTTAACCATGCTTAATGGGTGATTCCTAACCTTTTTAAGGCTAATGGAATGCTCACCCACATGGGGAAATTATCTCCAAAATAGGCACCCATTCCTCTTTAATTCCCTCTTACAACTTTGTCTCCTCTTTTGAAATATTGAGCTACTCAATATTAATTCCAATTTTGACTCAAAATTGGCCATCTTTTCAAGTCTATGTGTCTCTCATGTGGCTCTTATGTAGATGCCACATAGGTGCCACTTCAACCAAGCCTCTTCCTCTCTCCAAAAATTCTATAAATAGAGGCCTTCTCCTCTCATATTTTCATCTCTCAATATTGCATTGTTATCATGTTATTTTGCATTTAGAAGTCCATAGCTATAGATTTCATGTTTCCATATTCTCTTAGTTTATGCTTAAATCACTTAGATGTTACATGTTAGTTTCCTTTTGGTTAAAACGAATCATGTTTCTCATTTCATAGCATAGTTATTGCATCATATATTTTAATCTCATGTCTTGCATATCAATTTGAGCATCATCTTTGGGAAGGATTTAAGACTATCTTTTCATACTAGTTCTTGAATTTCTTCTTTGGTTCCAAGCTTGCATTCCATAGTTGCATTGTCTTGGGGATCCATAACATTCTTGTGTGTTTTTAGAGAGCACACCTACATCCTATCAAGAAGAGAAAATCAAAATGAGTAAAATAGGGTGCATTTGTTTACTTATTTTTGGCTTAATCTGATGTTATTTGGTGTTCTCTGTTGCTTGCTTGCTTGCTCTTTTATATGATTTTGAATGATTATATGTGCTAACCCACTAATCATTCATGTTTGAGCTTTCTCACCAATAGATTAAAGAATTCCTCATACTACAATACAAAATCTTTTCGTAAGCTTTAAAATAAACTGACATGCAACTTAGGTAAATGTAACATAGAAGAAAAGTAAAATATGTATCCAAACATTTAACACAAGGACACCAATATTTTTGTGTGGAAACCCTTTCTTAGAAGTAAAAACCATGGTGAAAATTAGTACCATAAGACTCACTACTACAACAATAAGTTTTACCCTTTTAGGAGAATTAAATATCATATTAAGGGTATACCCGGTTAAGAGTATCTATAACCCAGTTAAAGTTTATTAGAACAGTCCGATTAGAGAATACCTGATTAAGTGATTTAAAGCTCCTTTTAAGAGTCAGCATGTTAAATTATTTAACTTTGAGTCCTGTTAGAATCTTTCTTGCCGTGTTAGGAGTAAACTTGTTAAAGGATTTTGATTGCAAGCCTATTACAACTTTCCTTGAGTAGAAATATTGAAGAAGTGATTTGAATGTAGCACCTTCTCAACCACCTTCATTGATTTCAAGTACCACATCATGAACTATAAAACTTAACTAATGATATTTCATCCTTTTATACACCTTTTCAAGTTTGTCACAAAACCTAAAACATTTTATAAGTCGACTCCAAAAATCATTCAAATTACATAATCAATCATGCCAACATAGAAATTGAAATTCTCAATGTTGGCCCTCAATAATAAAATTAAAAAATATAACATTGATGAATAATTGATTGCAACCTCGATTAAACCAATTTGACTAGACTGGTTGACTATTCTTGCTGATATCACTAATATTTGCCTGAAATCTCCATGTACACTCCAAATCTTCTTGAGATATCATGAACCTAGGTAAACATGACTCTGTAGATACTTCTTGGCTGATTGCACAATCCAAATCCTCAAGATCATCCACCTATTCATCGGTTGTATCCTTAGGCTCCTATGGCTCATTGATGAGTGGAATGTCATCTAGTGTTACCTTTATACTATCAACCATCAATCCCTCATTATTATGTATAATCTCAGGTTCATCATCACCATATTTTTCCTTTTCATCTTCATCTATGTGTTCATCTTCCTTCTCTTCAACAATACTCAAGAGTTTTTTCAAAATTCTTTATGTCTCATCATGTATGAAATAAGATTCACCAATTAATAATCTTGTAAACTTGGTCTTAAGTTTAAAATCATTTTTATATTTTTCTGATACTTCATCAATTTCTTCGTTTGTCAAATTTTGTTGTAGTGACTTCAAAACATATTCAATTATTTCTTTTTTTCTTGATTTCTCCTCGCCACCTAGCTTCAAGCTTATTGCACAAGGATGTCAGGATCTGTCCTTGTAGTTCAATTAGGGATTTTCTCAATTTATTCATATTTTATACTACAATATCCACAATATTTTTTTGGTCCTCTTCATTTAACTTATCATAATGCTTCTTAACATAAACCAATACACACCTCTTTTTAACTTTATCTATTAAAATAACCTTACTCATATCTAGCTTAACATATTTTGCATTAGGGGTTCCAACTACATTTTACTTTTTTCCAATTTCCTTCATCTTCTTCTACTCTTTATCACATTTTGTACCATCTACTTTTACCTCTTCTTCAACCTTTTCAAACCTTTGAGATTTCTCCTTCTTACTTTTTCCAGTGCACTCCTTCACTTTTGTAGGTTCTAATTTTGTAGGTTTTTGTTTCACCTTCACTGGTGCATTTTTTGGAGGAGACATTTTCTCCTTCTTCACTATTTTAGTTGTGGCATTTCTTGTCTGCCTACCAATTGGGGCACTATCGGTTCTAGAAGAGTTAACTTATAAATCTTCACCTTTAGCTATTTTTCATGCTCCAAATGAGTCTTCCTTCTTTGTAACATGTCTTGCTCTTACCTTGTGAAAGGTTTCCTATATGAATCCTTTCTTTAATGCACATTGTTCAACCTTCTTTCTTATTTTCTTCTCAATTTCTAGTTGGTTTAGTGTTCTATGGACTTCCATGCTCTACTATTTATAGGTTCCAAACATAGCTTCATTTGGATTTACCAACTTTGATAAAAGATCTTCTGCATGTAGATTTATTATATCAGCTTCTACCATATAATCCACAGGCTTGGCCCAAGAGGTCCTATGCACTACTACTACCATGTAACAAGTATCAGTATTTACCATAAAACAAATGTCATCCTTATATCAATCAACAACATGTCAAGGTATTCTCACCCTTTGATGTATTTTACTTTGAATGTCCTTAAGCTAACCCCAAAATTTCTCATTAAAGCTATTACATTATAATATAACATATTTTTTTAACTGTACAATAACAATTTTACCTTCTACCCAATTAATGGGACCAACACTATGAAAGTAGTTCTGAAATTAAAACTTTAGAACCATAATCAATTAACTAAAATGAAAAAAACCCTTTTATCCTTTTAATATTCTCCATGTTATGATATAATTGATATATCATCACAACACATGGGTGATACTCAACACTTTGTATCCTATCACCAAAGATGAAAATCTCACATTTAGGTTACGGATATCATTGATTTTCATTGCACATTTGTCCCACTTTGACTTTGTTTAATTTGTGATTACATCCTATGAGATTGACCTAAGTTGACGTATTTAACCGGTTACATAAAATCATGTAACAACATAAATGGCCTCCTTAGTTATCTCCTATGGACAATCAAGCCAAAGAAACTAGTCATGTACACAACTCAACACATATCTGACTAGATCCTCCTTGAAATCATCAGGGAAGTTGATTGAGTGAGGGAAACCCTTGTCTGTAACTACTTCGTGTTCTTCCTTCAATATAAGATTTTCACACATCTTCATATATTGATTGAAGATGTGAGAAGAACCTAATTCATCAAAATTACAATGAATGTATGATCATAGGTATTCAATATGAAACCTGATATAGGACACATTTTTTATCATCTTCATTCGACTTTAATAGGTGTTTCTTGAATTCAGGCCTTGGCCTCTCAAAAATCTCCATAATAATTAGTCTATCCATCTTGCAAACAAGACATTCAATATTATAAATTTGAATAAGTACCTTTTCAATCACCACTCGATGAAAATTTCAAAACCTTGTTTTTCCTTTCACAAAAAACACTAAAAATCCTTCAATTGATCACCTTGACTGCTATCAAACTGCTCAATTTTCACTTCTTTCACCCAATGTCTTCTCTTGAACATGTAGGTTCACAATAAGACCTAATTTTTTTTTATCTACCTCCACATTACAACACTTATTTCATCACTGGTTGACAACAAATAACATATACCTTCAAATATTGTTAGTTGTCAACCAAATCTTCATTTAGTTAAATGAAAATTCATACCATAAATCAAAACAATCATATACATCTAAATATGCAAATGCAACTTACCACACATCCATCTAGGGGGTCATTAATGGATTCAACAATGCTTTCTCTCCCTAAGCTAAAAGTGACTTAGTTTGATAAAGAATTACCCAGACGTGGTGAAGATGTGGAATCGTCAAATGGTTTTCTTTCACTCCTATTTTCCCAAATCTTACAAATATGATTCTTGGTGTGTTCAACACTCCCATTCTGCTTACCCTTTCTCTTTTTTTATTGATTAACTGGTTGGTTAACCTTGTTTTTCTTTCTCTTCAAAAGCTTGCAATGTGTCCTATCTTGTGGCAGTGAAAACATGCCATACAAGTTGATCTCCAAGGTCCTGAATTGCCTCTATATGTCCTCAATCTGCAGTTGACAACCATATGACCATAGTTGTGACAATATGAACATGTAATGTATTCCACTCATTCTCATTCTGATAAGAAATCTATTGGTTGATTTATGATCATTGATTATTCATCCTTGTCCTGCACTCATTAGATCTATGACCATATTTGTTGCAATTGTAGCAATAACCATTAAAATTAATTGGTCTAGCATTAGATATATTACTTGAAATACTAGATCTAATATGTGTCTTGAATACATTAGTAGTATTTCCAACCATGTGACAATTGAAACAAACTGGTTTATAAGATCACTTACAATATTTTCTTTGATTCACCCTTAGGTGCAGACTTTCCATCTTGATTGGTCTTTTTGGTACATGAATATTCACCAAAATCATAACTGGTGTAGCCTAAACAATGACTCTCTCCATGCATCCCTTTATTATTGAATTTTTCATCAATTTTTTTAGAAATTTCATTAAATTTCTTGACTAAATCATTTGCAGTCTTCAATTCACCTTTCACTTGCTCATTTTATTTTCTTACATTTTCATTATGCGTTAGGGATTCTTTGTTCTCTTCAATTGTCTCATGTAGATGTGCATACAATGTACAACTTAATTTTCATATTTGAAGATCTCACACACCTTACCTTTTAGGGCTTCCTCTGCAATTTTACTTGCTTCCATTTCTTCACCCATTCTGATTGAAAAAGCTTCTAACTCTCTTTTGATTTTCTTCTCATCTTTATACAACTACTCATTTTCTTGAGAAAATTCTTGCAAAGCTACTTCAGATTCCTCATATTCACTTTGTTTAGATAGTTTTTTATTTTTCTCAACATGTTCATCTCTCTTTTCTCTTGGTTGTTCTAGTTCTTCTTTCATCCTTTCAATGAAGTGCTTAACATCTGCAAGTTGCTTCTCAAATTTCCTTTTATATCTTAAACCCTTCAGATCTTCCTTAAGGATCCCACCCAAGGTGTTAGGATTCATCAAGGGAACTAGGCTTTGATACCAATAGTTAGTCTTATAAGGAACTAAGAGTGGGGTGGTGATTTAGTGTAACCACAGATTTAGAAAATCTTTTCATAAGCTTCAAAATAACCAACATGCAAAAGTAAATGTAACATAGAAGAAAAGTAAAATATGCATCCACAAATTTAACACAAGGAAACCAATATTTTTTGCATGAAAACTCTTGGTTAGAGGGAAAAAAACACGGTGTGAATTAGTATCCATAAATATCACTACTGTAGCAATAAGATCTTCCTAGTTAGGAGCATTACAACACCCTGTTAAGGGTATACTCAGTTAAAATTATCTAAAACATGGTTAAAGTTTATTACAACAATCCTATTAGAGACTACCCAATTAAGGGATTTAAAACTCCTTTAGAGAGACACCCTATTAAAGGATTTAATCTTCAGAACTATTAGGATCTTTCTTAACTTGTTAGGAGTAAACTTCTTGAAGGATTTTGATCAAAAGCGTATTAGTACTTGGCTTGAGTAGAAAAATAAAAAATGTGATTTGAATGTTGTACTTTATACCTAAAAGATCCATTGTATTTCTCAAATATACTACTCTTATTTCTCTAACATTTCTTCCCAAACTACTCAACCACCTTCATTGATCGCAACCACTGCATCACAAACTAACAAACGTAACTTAATGTTTTTTCATCCTTTTATACACTTTTTAAAGTTTATCAAAAAATCTTAAAATTTTTACAAGTTGGATCCAAAAACCATTAAAATTAAATAAGCGATCATGCAAACATAGAAATTGAAATGCTCAACGTTGAACCTCAATAGTAAAATTCAAAATGAATCTAGCATTGATGAATAATTGACCGCAATCTTGTTTAAACCAATATTGACTGCATCAGTTGATTGTTCTCTCTGATATCACTTATATTTTCCTCAAATATCCATGTGTACTCAAAATATTCTCAAACGATCATAGACGTAGGTAAACATGAGTTTTTAGATGTTGCTTGACCAATCGCACCATCTAAATCCTCAAGATCATCATCGTGCATCAAATTTACCATCACAATTTTTTTTATCATTGAGTCATTGGATAATTAGAAAAATCCTTGTGTAATCACTTTCATCACTGGTATATCAGTTATGTCCTATGAAATAGAATTATTTCCAACAATGACAACACTACAACATTCATCACATTATCTAGGATATGATCATCTTCATCATATCCCAAAAAACATGTATAATGAGAAAATTAAATAGCCAATTTAAATGATAAATTTCCTTATGTAAACAACCTCCTTTATATAGATGACTCATATAAGTTGTAAAGTTCTATAGAAAAATTATAAAATATTTTATCTGAATAATAATAATGCATTTAACAAATTAAGAAAGAAATTGCTTTTCACAATTAAAAAAACAAAGTATCACCATAAAAATTTTACTTTGACAAAGAATCTTAACTAAAAAAATAATGTAATTAAAAACTCAAATTTTCAGTAGTAACCATGTATTCAGCCACATACAGGCATAATGGGCAATAATTTTATTGGCAAGATTTCAAGCACAAGATCATGCAGACACTTCAACTCACAGTAAGAATGCACCCAAAAATAATTATTAAATATTTGAGCATCCATAATAGGAAATTTAGTTTTTAATATTTCGCCTCAAAATGTATAAATTTTTCAAATTTGGACAAAACTACAATATTTGTTTTCTGAAACTATAACTAATTTTAGTCACTGAATACTATTATTTTTCTATGGCAGCACAATAATTAAGAACAATACTCCCACAATTTTTGAACTTCTAAAAATGGATGGTTTCTAAAAAATTCTACTAATTTAATCACCAAAATTTTAATAAAATTACTATAAATTTAATCATGTATTTTTTTTTTCAGTTTCTAAATATGTATCCCAAGGTTTCACTGGAGATATTTTCTTCACCTCAAAACTGTAAAGTATTTTGATTAGCCAAGGAACTGAAGAAGAATAAGAATAAAATTCTTCATTAATTTTTCCTCCCCTGAAACACTATTTATATCTCCCCCCTACAAATCCATTCCAAACTATGTTTACCATTAAATCAAAAGATGGAGAGATAAATGAAAATATTTCATTCGCGGGACGACATGGAAATCGTTGGAGAAGCTTTGAAAATCCTTGGATCAAACACCTTTACCCTTCTGTTGTCTCTCTCATTTTCAATTCTCAAGCACAAGGTAATCTCAAATCCCCATCCAAGCAAAATCATTGATTAAAATGCATTAGTAGACACAAATTCTTTCATCCCTTAGAAAGCATTGGACAGAGCCTCCACTTGCAAAATTTGGAGCTTTTTTTTGACAATTTATTTTTGATAATATTTGAAATATTCTTTGATGCAATTTGTTCACATATATATTATTTCATAAAATTAGATGATAGAACATACTAAAAAACTCTGGAAGGTACTATAAATAAATATGGGTTTGCAAGAAAAAATTGGGATAAGAATTGCAAAAAGGTAACTTGCCAAAGTAACAAGGAAGAAAAAAATAGCCAAAGTGGTTTTCATAGTTGGAAAACTAAAAAACCATGACAAGGAGGTTGCCAATTTTCTAGGAAGAAAAGGGATTTCAAGGAGCAAAGCTCACACACAAAGCCCATCGGCTTAATTAATCTTATTTCCATAATGAAGGTATTACTGAATATAGAAACTATTGGAAATGAGTTGAGTAACTAAGAGGGGAGGTGTGAATCAGTTACCACAAAAAAAAATCCAAGTCCCTTATATGTCTTAAACAAATTTTTCACTGTTTCTCGGTCAACACAGATGTTCTACTGTCACTCAGGTAACATAGCAAATATTAAGATATTAACTATGATTATCCTTAGTAATTAACTACAAAAACTTAAACCATAAAGAAAATAGCATGTACACAGATAACACTAAGATTTAACGTGGAAACCCAATATGGGAAAAACCACCAATTGCAACTAGTCACTATTTTTCACTCTTCTAAAGTGAGCCCTATAAAGAGACAACCCCGGTAAAGGCTATAATAACACACTGTTAGGTGTGACCCTGTTAGAGTATTTAATCACCCTCTAAGGAGTGGCCTTGTTAGAGGTCTTCAAACACTTCAATGTAGAAATGTCACCTTGTGAGAGGACTTACAAAAGACTATTAACTCTACCCTGTTAAGAGATTTTGATCACTGCTACAATTGTTAGAGAGTAACAATGGATTGTCCTGTTTGAAAAGCAACTATCTTCACTAAATCAGATCTTTGTTCTGGATTTAATTACTTGATCCTCACTGGCCAAATATTCTATTGAAACTATGTGTGTTCAATCCTCAATCAGAATCCCATCTAATTTTGTGTTCACTCTTCATGTCATAAACACATATCTTGCTTTCTTCTTGCTATATATTCAATCCCAAATTGACCTTATATACATGATAAGCCTTGTCAATTTGGCCTGAATAAGCTTCCAAATAAATAATAAAACTCATGTATGTCAACTTCATATAACCATTTAAACATAAAATGTAAATTGTTGTTAGTCAACTGACACTAACTATTTAACTCGGTCAACACTGAAATCCTTCAATGCCTGACCAACACTGTAATGCCCGAGTGAAATAGCTTAGAACTAAAAATCCCTTTGGTCCTCTTGAATGCCTGATAATTCTTGGCATGAACTGACTATGCTTGGATAGGATTAGACATTTGTGTAAACAATACTATACTTATGTAAACATCAATGACAATACACAATTGAATAATTGTCTTCAACAATCTCCCTCTTTGGCATTAATGGAAACACAAAATATCATAATACAAAGAATTATAGAGAAACATAAAAAGAAATGAAATTTTTTATATTGTCCTTAGCTTCATTCTGATTATCATCCAAAAACTCCCTTTTTATTCACAATCTGTAAAATACAGATTTCTCCCTCTTACATTAATCTCTTTTCTCTGATAAAATTTCTCCCTTTATCCTCAATCTTTCCATCAGTAATCTTTATGACATCAGTAATCTCCCCCTCTTTGAAAACCAATGCCAAAGACACCATCCAATACACATCCAATGAATTTATAATGTACCTATTTGTACTGATTCATATGCCATAACCTATGTATATCTGCATCAACATGTTAAGTTCATTTTGTAGCTCTTTTGATGTAATCGTAGCAGTGATCAAAGTCTCTTAACAAAGTAGAATTAACAGTCTTTTGTAAATCCTCTCACAAGGTTAAATTTTTGCATTGAAGTGTTTGAAGACCTCTAACAAGGCCACTCCTTACAGGGTGATTAAATCCTCTAACAGGGTCACAGCTAACAGTGTGTTATTGTAACCTTTAACAGGGGTGGTTCCTAACAAGGCTAACTTCAGAAGAGTGAAAAATAGTGACTAGTTGCAATTGATGGTTTTTTCCATATTGGGTTTCCATGTTAAATCTTGGTGTTATCTGTGTTCATGTTATTTTCTTTATTTTTTATGTAATTAATTACTAAGGATAATCACAGTTAATATCTTAAGATTTTCTATGTTAACCGAGTGACAGTAGAATATTTTTGTTAACCGAGAAATAGTGATAAATTTGTTTAAGACATATAAGAGAATTGGATTTGTTTTTGTGGTAACTGATGCATCCCTGACCTCTTAGTTACTCAACTCATTTACAAAAATTGGTAACAAAGAAACAATGGATTGACCTGTTTGAGAAGCAACTGTCTTTGTTGATTCAGATCTTTGTTCTGAATTTAATTACTTGATCCTCACTGATCGGATATTCTGTTGCATCTCTGTGTGTTCTGTCCTGAATCAGAATATATATATATATATATATATATATA
>MU225219.1:2486677-2501704 GCA_018584345.1 Thuja plicata | reverse complement strand
TAACCTTCCAAATAAATAATAAAACTCATTTCTCTCAGCTACATATAACCATTTAAATATAAAATGTAAACTGTTGTTAGTCGGATGACACTAACTGTTTAACTCGGTCAACACTGAAATCCTTCAATGCCCGATCAACACTATAATGCCCAAGTGAACTTGGTTAGAACTGAAAAATCACTTTCATCTTCTTCAATGCCCGAGAGTGCTTGGCATGAACTAACTGTGCTTGGCTAGGATTAGACATTTGTGTAAACATTGCTATACTTGTGTAAACATCAATGCCAATACACAATTAAATAATTGTCATAAAAACAAACTCATGCCAAGGGGTGATCCCACAATACTGTGTCCCACTTTTTGACCAACTTTAACACTGAAATGAACATTCTAAAAAACAAAGCTTCACTTTTAGACACCTATTGTCATAAAACCATTAAGAATTTGTAGATGATGTAAACTAGTGACTTTTAGAATATTTTTTCTACATTCTAAATATTTTTTTTTTTAATAAAATTGAATTTATTTATGTTGGAAAGTGACAATGCAAGCAATTGTTATTTTTTTCATTGATGTCAAACCTTTACTGGTGAGACTATTGCTATCTATTTGAGTACCATATCTATTGTTGATGAAGAAGATTTAACAAGAAGACCAAGTGAATGGTTGAGTTAAGGAAATTCAAAGGGTATTTGATCAGTTGGCACTCTGGCAAAGTAATTAGTTGCTTATCTTTCAAAGACAATTTTTCTGGCTATTCTGTGTCGAGCAAGTTTGGCTTGTGCCGAGCAAAGTTTCTTATGATGAGAAAAGTTGCTTGTGCCAAGTAAAGTTACTTGTAATGAGCAAAAAATTTCTCAATGTTGAGCACCATTGAAAATGTATGGGTAACCATAATTAATGCATGGTTTCAAGATTTAATTAGAGACTACTTTGGAGAAGTAAATGTAATGCAAAGATGGAATGATCCGTTGGATCTGACCTAACCTAAGATCTACGATCCTGTTTAAGTGGAAAAATATTTATCTGACCAAAATAGAGAGGTATATGATAACATCAGGGGTAGTTCATTGAGTGTGGATGAGTGTATGTGTATGAAAAAGGTTTGCATAGTTGATTTACTATTTAGCATGATCTAGCAGAGAATGCAAAAGGTAGAAGTAGAAAGTTGCATGTGGGATTGCTTGATGGATTTCCAAGAAGATCAAAAGATTGAAATGACAATGTAGGCTATCCAGTAAGTTAACATCAGAGCTGTAATTGGATCTGAATTTGCAAAGTAAGTCATATGTACCAGATCACAACTTGTTGATTACTTTCTTACCATTGTATCAGTTAAATCCTCTAACAAGGTTGACTTAACAGTCATTTGTATAAATCCTCTAACAAGGTGAAATTCAGATTGGAATGTTCTAAGTCCTCTAAAAAGGCCACTCCTGACAAGGTGATTAAATCCTTTAAGCAGGTCACACCTAGCAGTGTGTTATTGTAACCTTTCACAGGGTTGGCTCCTCATAGGGAATCACTTCAGAAGAGTGAAAACTTGGTAGCATGTTACTGGTGGTTTTTCCCCTATTGGGTTTCCATGTTAAATACTTGTGTCAACTTGTGTAAATTCTTAGAGTTTTCTTTACTGTTATGTTACTACAAGATAATTTGAATTGACAGTAAACTGCATGATTAAAGTTGTTGATTTATGCTACTGCTGTTGAGTAGATCTGAAGTACAAAAAGTTTTTATTTTCTACATCTAGACCTGGGGATAACTGATTCACCCCTCCCCTCTCAGTTATTCTAAATTCATTCTAACAATTGGTATCAAAGCATTGGTCTCCTAAAAAAATTTTGAAGGTACTTGGAGTGTAAAGATCAAGATGTATAAGAAGGAGGTTCCCAAGCTGAACAAAGATAACTTCCCTACATGGTAGAGCTTGATGAAAATACATTTGGCTGGTATTGGAGATGATGCCAAGTGACTTATTGAACATGAATATGTACCACCTATTGCTCCTCTCTCATTTGTATAACTAAGAGAAAAAGCAAGAGCATAATCAAGCAATGTTGGATATCACCTCCTCATTGATCTATTCTGAGTTTGACCATATAAAGAGATGCATAAATGCAAAAGAGATGTGGGACAAACTTACAACTATCTATGGTGGAGATACAAATGTGCTAAGGGCTAAATCAGAAATTCTAAGAGGTAAGTTTGATGAAATGAAAATGCAAGAAGGTGAAAATGTCATTCAGTACTATGGTAGGATAAAAGAAGTTGTAAATTCCATTAGAGGGGCTAATGGAACAATTGATGAGAACACCATTATAAGAAAGGTACTGAGAACAATTAGAGGGGCTGATGAAACAATTGATGAGAACACCATTATGATGAAACTACATTTGGCTAGTATTGGACATGATGCCAAGCGACTTATTGAACATGACTATGTACCACCTATTGCTCCTCTCTTAGTTGTACAACTAAGAGAAAAGAAAGAGTACAATCAAGCAATGTTGGAGATCGCCTCCTCATTTAGTTATTCTGATTTTGACAGTATAAAGAGCTTCATAAATGCAAAAGAGATGTGGGACAAACTTGTATCTGTCTATGGTGGAGACACAAATATGCTAAGGGATAAATCAAAAAGTCTAAGAGGTAAGTTTGATGAAATGAAAATGCAAGAAGGTGAAAATGTCATTCAGTACTATGGTAGGATAAAAGAAGTTGTAAATGAAATTAGATGGGCTAATGGAAAAATTGATGAGAACACCATTATGAGAAAGGTACTGAGAACTTTACTTCCTATATATGCTATTAGGATTTTTGCAATTCAAGAATTGAGATGTACTCCTAAAATTAATCTAAATCTGGAAAATCTGATAGGCAAACTCACTGCATTTGAAATGTCAAATTATGATAACTATAATCCACAAGGGATTGATTCTAATTTTAGACCACAACTGGTCCTCAATAAATCTAAGAAAGGAAAGAAACATGTGGATAGTGATAGTGACACTTCTGATGATGATCTTGAAGAACTTGAAGCACTCATGAAAAAAAGACTATCCAGAGGAAAAGGAAAATACAGAGGTAAACTTCCCATTATTTTTTTTTCATGCAACAAAGTTAGTCATATAGCTGCTAGATGTCCTAACAAGATTGAAAAAGATGAAAGAAGGGACAATAAATACAAGAAATTCAAAGACAGAAAGGATGACCGAGACTTCAAGAAATATAAGGACTACAAAGATAAAGGTAAGAAATCTTGTTATATTGCTGAAGAAACTTCTAACAATGACACTGATAATTCTGATGACAATGATATAGAAGTTGTTTATGTTGCAATGAAAGAAGATTCTAATGATGATGAGAAAACTGCACTAATCTCTTATATGAGAAAAAATTATCATTGGATCATTGATAATGGTTGTTCCCATCATATGACTGGTGACAAAGATAAGTTTGAAATCTTAAACCAATGTAAAGAAGGATATGTAAAATTTGGTAATGATTCACCATGTCTTATCAAAGGTAATGGATTGATTAACCTGACTGACAAAATAAGATGTGATGATGTGTATTGGGTTGATGATCTCAAATATAATTTCTTGAGTGTTGCACAGTTGAACAATTCTGGTTACAAAGTTGAATTCCATCACAAAAAGGCAAAGATCTATGATTCTACTGGAGAATTAGTTGGAAGAGGTGATCAGACTAAAGGTAACTTATTTTATCTAGATTTACCTAAAGAAACATGTTTGTTTGCACAGTACAATGATGTTTGGTTATGGCATAAAAGGTTGTGTCATGTGAACTTTGATAGCTTCGTAAGCATAAGTAAACTGAAAAAGGTTAGAGGGCTACCTAAGTTAAAGAAACCTGAGAATGCTATGTGTAAACAATGTCAACTAGGAAAGATGACTAAGTCTAGCTTCAAGAGAAAAACACATATATCAGAGGAAATTCTGGAATTGGTCCATACTAATCTCTGTGGTCCCATTGGAGAAAGAAGCTATTGTGGTGCTAGATACTTTATTCTATTTGTTGATGATTATTCAAGGATGATGAGTGGAATGTTTCTCAAGGAAAAATCTGATGCATTCCAGTTATTTAAATGGTACTTAGCTAAAGTTGAAAATGAAATAAGCAAAAGTTTGAAATGGTTAAGATCTGATAGAGGTGGAGAGTTTATTTTTAATGAGTTTAACAGTTTCTGCAATGACCGAGGCATAAAGGGATAGATGTCTACACCCAGGACTCCTCCACAGAATGGTATTGCTAAATGAAGGAACAAATCTATTATGGACTATGCAAGAACAATAATGATGGAGAAAAATGTTGCACAAAAGTATTGGAAAGAAGCTTTAAGTACTGTAGTCTATAAACTAAATAGAGTTCAAGTCAAGAAAGGTAAAAATGCTACACCTTATGAACTTTGGTATGGTTATGCATCTAGTGTAAAGTATTTTAAAGTATTTGGAAGCAAATGTTTTATACTGAAAGACAAAAGAAATGGAAAACTAGATGTTAAAGGTGAAGAAGGTATATTCCTTGGTTATTCAACAAAAAGCAAAGCATACAAATGTTTGAATTCTAATACTAACAAAATTGTTGAAAGTGGAAATGTAAGAATTGATGAGTTTGCAGAAAGAAATGAAGCTGAAAGTACACAAGAACCTAAAAGCTACAGATCATTCACATATCTGGATAAGGGAGATTCTAATTCACTACCTGAGACTACTGCTGAACAACAACATGCACCTGCCGAGTCACAGAGTGGAGTTGCCGAGTAACTGGAAGTGAATGCCGAGCTATCTGATGGAGATGCCGAGTCACATAATCAACGTTTTAAATATAGAAGCAAGGATTGAGGCTACCCTAGAAAAATATGTGAGAAGGAATCACAATTCTGATCAAATCATTGGGTCAAAGGATTCTGTTGTTATGAAGAAGTAAGCTAAAAAATAACACATGTCTGTTATGTGAATTTGAGCCCAAAATAGTGAAAGATGCTTTAGAAAATGAAGATTGGATACAAGCAATGAATGAGGAAATCGAACAAATTGAGAAGAACAAAACTTGGAAACTTGTACCTAGGCCAAAGGATAAAAATGTAATTGGCACAAAGTGGGTATTCAGAAACAAACTAAATGAACATGGAGAAGTGACAAGAAACAAAGCTAGACTGGTTTGCAAGGGTTATGCACAGGAGGAAGGAATTGACTATGGTGAAACCTTCGCCCCAGTTGCAAGATTGGAAGGTGTTAGAAACTTACTTGCATATGCAGCCTACAAAGCATTCAAAGTTTATCAGATGGATGTGAAATCTAAATTTCTCAATGGTATCTTGGAAGAAGTATATATTGAGCAAGCTGATGGCTTTGTAGACCCAAACAACAGGAATATAGTTTGCAAATTGCACAAAGCATTATATGGATTGAAGAAAGAGCCAAGAGCATGGTATGAAAGATTGCACAATTATCTGATCAAGATTGGATTTGCAAGAACCAATGACAACAACAACCTATACTTGAAGATAGAGCAAAGCAAAGGTACATTATTAGCTGAAATTTTTGTAGACGACATCATATTTAGTGGACAAGATGTGTTATGTCAAAAATTTGCAATAGAGATGCAAACAAAGTTTGAGATGTCTATGTTTGGTTAAATAAAATTCTTTGTTGGCTTACAAATTTATCAAATGAAGAATGGTATCTATATCAATCAATCTAAATATATCAAAGAGTTACTGAAATTTTTTGGAATGGAATAGTCCAAACCAGTGAGTACACCCATGTCTACTAGACAGAAGCTGACAAAAGATGATGAAACAAAAGAAGTGAACCAAACACTCTACAGGTCAATGATTCAAAAACTATAGTATGTTGTACATAGTAGACCTAATATTGCTCTAGCTATTGGGATTGTTGCAAGATTTTTTGCTAATCCTAAGGAAACTCACATGATGGCAGTCAAAAGAATTCTGAGATATTTGAAAGGAACTGAGGACTATGGTCTATACTACAAAAAGAATGACAAGTTTGAACTCAGAGTTTACACTAATTCTGACTGGGCTGGAAATGTTGATGACAATAAAAGCACTACTGGTGCAGCATTTCTTTTAGGAAAGAAATTGATCTCCTGGACAAGCAAGAAATAGAACTGCACCTCACAATCTACAGCTGAAGCTGATTATTTGGTAGCAGTAATTAACTATTCTAACATTGTGTGGTTGAAGATAATACTAAAAGGTATGAAGGAAGAAATCGCAGACCCAGTTGTCATATATTGTGATAACACAAGTGCTATTAATATTTCTAAAAATCCAGTGATGCACTCAAAGACAAAGCACATAGCTATCAAGTATCATTACTTGAGGGAGCTAGCTCAGAGTAAAGAAGTGAGAATAGATTATGTGAACACTAAAGAAAAATTAGCAGACATATTCACAAAAGCACTACCCAAGGATACTCATGAGTATCTACAAGGTAAATTGGGGGTGTTTTCCCTAACTAAAGCTAATTAAGTTTTGTATGGTACTGTTGCAACAAATATTTCATTCAAAAAATCTGACACACTGATGCACAGTAAGTCACACTTTAGGATGTTGGCTAGAGTTGTGAAGATGAACAAGGACAGAAAAGAAAAATCAGTCATACTAAAGATGATAAGATCAACATGATACTGAAGATCTACATGATAAAGATATTGATGTCTTTGGCATTGTTTTCAAAGAGGGAGAGATTACCTATAAAGAGGAAGAAGTGAAGGAAGAGATTGCCGAGAAAGAGAGATTACAAAGAGAGAAAAGATTACATAGAGGCAGAAGTTACTATTGAAAACATTAAAGTGATTATCTACTCAGAGGGAGTCTACAAATGATTACAGTGTGATTACAGACACAGAGGGAGAAATGTTTTACAGATATGAATCAGAACAAAGCTAAAGAGATTAATGAAGATTTGTTCATATCAAGGAACACAGGTGAATTTTTGGATTGGTTGGTAACTATGCTTGTTAAATCATTTCTTTAATATTTTGTGTTTCCATCAATGCCAAAGAGGGAGATTGTTAGAAAGTGACAATGCAAGAAATTGTTATTTTTGTCATTGATGTCAAACCTTTACTGGTGAGACTATTGCTATATGTTTGAGTACCATATCTATTTTTGATGAAGAAGATTTAACAAGAAGACCAAGTTAATGGTTGAGTTAAGGCAATTCAAAGGGTATTTGATCAGTTGGCACTCTGGCAAAGTAATTAGTTGCTTATCTTTCAAAGACAGTTTTTCTAGTTGTTCTGTGCCGAGCAAGTTTGGCTTGTGATGAGCAAAGTTGCTTATGACGAGCAAAGTTTCTTGTGCTGAGTAAAGTTGCTTGTGATGAGAAAAAAGTTGCTAAATGCTGAGCACCATTGAAAATGTATGGGTAACTGTAATTAATGCATGGTTTCAAGATTTAATTAGAGACTACTTTGGAGAAGTAAATGTAATGCAAAGATGGAATGATCCATTGGATCTGACCTAACCTAAGATCTACAATCTTGTTTAAGAGGCAAAGGATTTATTTGGCCTAAACAAAGAGGTATATGATAACCTTAGGGGTTATTCATTGAGTGTGGATGAATGCATGTGTATGCAAAAGGTTTGCATAGTTGATTTACTATTTAGCATGATCTAGTAGAGAAGGAAAAAGGCAGAAGTAGAAAGTTGCATGTGTGATTGCTTGATAGATTTCCAAGCAGATCAGAAGATTGAAATGACAATGAAGGCTATCTAGTAAGTTAACATTAGAGCTGTAATTGGATCTGAATTTGCAAAGTAAGTTGTATGTACCATATCACAAACTATTGATTACTTTCTTACCATTGTATCAGTTAAATCCTTTAACAAGGTTGACTTAATAGTCATTTGTATAAATCCTCTAACAAGGTGATATTTAGATTGGAATGTTCTAAGTCCCCTAACAAGGCCACTCATGACAGGGTGATTAAATCCTTTAAGCAGGTCACACCTAGCAGTGTGTTATTGTAACCTTTCACAGGGTTGGCTGCTCACAGGGCATCACTTCAGAAGAGTGAAAACTTGGTAGCATGTTACTGGTGGTTTTTCCCATATTGGTTTTCCACATTAAATACATGTGTTAACTTGTGTGAATACTTATAGTCTGCTTTACTATTATGTTACTACAAGCTAATTTTAATTGAAAGTAAACTGCATGATTAAAGTTGTTGATTTATGCTACTGCTGTCCAGTAGATCTGAAGTATAGAAATTTTTTATTTTCTACATCTAGACCTGAGGATAATTGATTCACCCCTCCCCTCTTTGTTATTCTAAATTCATTCTAACAATTTATATCTATTTTTCCTTCTCCTTCAAAAATTGTTTGTGTAAAAATCCAACATTTTTGAGGAGTGACACTCACTTTGATCAACATAATTTTTTTTTATAAAATTGATAATAATGTAATTATTTTGAAGTTAGCTTTGTAGCACCAATATGTAGAAAACCCAATTGGTTTCATTCAATTTGGTTGAATATTTTTTATTTTATTGAGTTATGAAGTGACATTAACTATAATTTGGACATAGGTTCACTTGGATCGCTCTAACTCTATTTGTATATATCAAAATTCATTTTTTATTTTTTTGAAAGAAAGTTAACATAAATACCTATTTCCTAGATATTTTCATAATTTTTTTTCCTAATTTACTATTTTCCAAAAGCGTCGAATAGAGAAGTCGCTAAATGGTTAGCCAACATATGTTTAGTAAATCTTAGAAACAAAAGTCATAATTAACTCAATAAATATAAAAATTATAATCACTGGAAAACTTTCTCTGAGTACTATCATCCTGTATTTGAATTCGTCAAATGATTTTATTTGATCCGACAAAAAGTTAATGTCAAAGTGGTTTTTTGTCATCATTTTGATGAGTGCAAGGGAGACTCAATTATAGGTGTGAGTGAGGAGTAGAGACATTATACCAAAAAGAGTTTGATTCAAGAGGATTTTATCTAACCATTTTCATTTTACTTCCTCAAATGGGAGCTCCCAAAGCTTAAATCATCATATTTTTTTTAAAATGTGTAATTTCAGAAAAAATCAGGATCTACAAAAAGGTGGGTCACACTATTGTGGGACCATCCCAAGGTTTCCATTTTTTATTTCTATCATTAATTAGAAAATTACCTTTAGAACAAAATATCGAATATAAAAAGGGCAATGAAAATGTTGAGCAATTTCTATACCTTGTAGAGGGTGCTCAATATTTCATATTTTGGAAGATTTATAAGTGTTTTTTCTATCTATCTTTCTGTTTTCTTATTGAAATGTGAGGTACCTCTTAATCCCAGTGTAGAGTATAGTTTGAGTTGTTAGTTCACTCTAAAATTGATATTGTTGCACTTATTTACAAAAACCCATACCCATACAAGAGGAATCACTAGTTAGTACATAATGCTAGAAGACATGTGTTTCAGGAAGGTTAATCATGGATATGTTACTATGTATACTATATCAGTTGAATTATTAGTTTTGAAATACAACAATTAAGTAGTCAAATTTTATTATAAATGTCTTATTTTCAATTTCAAAAGGGTTAGGAAAATTTAAATTTGTCCCATTTCCTACAAGTCTATATTGTGAAGTATGTTCTTAGTGGACATCATATTATCTTATTTGTATGCTTAATCTTTGAAGTACTTTCTATATAGGATTGTTATATTTTTAGAATATATTTCCACCTAGATGATAGCAAGAAGGGTGAAGTGAGTATTTTGAAACAATAACATCTGCTAAAGGAAATTTCTGAAACCATTTTATATGTTTCTAAATTCTAGAATTTCCCATTCATGTCTTCATAGTTTTAAACAAGTGTCATATTGTGGAGAAACATTGAAGTTGTGATGAAATATAGTTAGCTAATAACTCAATCATCTTAAAATGTATTCTCAAGAAAGTAAGATGATATGATTGTTAATTCATAATCAACCAGCTCAGTAGTAAGTGTATTAACTTTGATTAGGTCACTTTTATTATCATCCAGGTTTTCTAGTCTTGAGTCATGAACTCAATCCATAAGATTATTTGTAAACCTTGGATACATGTTAACTTTATCACTTTATTTGTGTTTTATTTTGGATAGGAAAATCTCTTTTCAGGACTGGATGGGTCCAACACTTTATTTTACACTTTCAACATCTTCATCAACATAGGGAAAGCCCACTTTATTATGCACATTGGTGATTGTTCTAATAGTTGCAAACTTTTTGTTATATCAGTATTTGGTTTAAGTGAACTCATAATATGGCCCATATTGGTTTCCTTTAGCATGTGAGAAGTTGGATTCCCATGGACCATATTGGTTTTCTTTAGCATATGAGAATTTGGGTTCCCATAAGGTTGCATGCATTTTTTGTATTTATTAATGGAAATTTCTTATTCAGTAAAAGTTCTTTTTGCCCAAATACTTTTTCTTATCCATTTTTTTGCATTGCTGATCAAAATATCATGTTTAATAAAATCATTTTATTCTATTTAAACTCTTCTTCAAAATAATTCATTTACTAGTGCTAATTTATTGTGCTTAATAAAAATGTTTGTCGTGCTTTCATGTTTCGAATAATGATAAATGTAGTAAAGTATGCAAATTGAGACTAAATGTTACATACACAGTGTTTGTCATGAAATATTTATTTGAGCATGGTTTGTTAGAATTAGGGTAATTGCAGAGGTTTCGTAAGGAAGGCAACACTTATAGATGTTCCTCATTGTTCTTTTATTAAATTAAGTGGGGTGGGTTCTCAATGTGCTACAAATATAAATAAAACTATCTAAACCTAAATATAAGTAGAACCAATTCAAAAAAAAATATAGAACACCAAACACAGAGACAAAAAATCTAAAAATGACTAAGTTGCAAACTATTATTAATTAGAACTTTGTTTCTTCTTATCTAACATCTTAACTTGATGAAATAAATACTTGTTAGTTGAAAATTGTTTCTTATATTCTACAATTACCCAAAATAGATTCATCCTTACAACCAAATGTTATATGTTGTTATAATTGTATACCTTATGGTAAGACATGTTGTCAATTAGTGTCAAAACACTTAGTTATTCAGTATTACCCGAGTGATCAGTATTGCCCGAGTGATCAATATCGCCCGAGTGATCAGTATTGCCTGACTGACCAGCATCACCCAAGTGATTAGTATTGCTTGAGTTACCATGATTGCCTAAGTGATCAATGTGACCTGAGTGATCAACATATTGCCCAAGTTTCAGTTTATCACCTGAGTAGACTTCTGGACCTGAGTAATAGTATTGGCCCGACTTTGTATATATTGTTTGATATCATTATGTCTAATGGAAGCTGACTTATGAAGTCATTTGTTTTGGATAAGATATATATGCAAGATATTTTATTTATCCAAATTGTGTATGTGAACAATATAAAATGGCATATTAATTAGAAGATTGCAGAAGTATAAAGTACAACAGAGACTCATCCATCACAACCAGGTGATTAGTTATAAATCAAAGCATCTTATTCAGTTAGTAATTTAGAGTTGCATAAGAAGATCATGTACTCATTCATTCTAACAGGTGGACCAGAAAAATCCTCTAACGAGGTGGACCTAACAGTCCTTTGTAAATCTCCTAACAGAGTTGCATTACTTTATTGTATTGTATAAAATCATTTAAAAAGGTGGACTTAACAATCCTTATTTCTCCTAACAGGGCAGACCATCAGAGCGGTCAATATAAGCTCTAACAAGATAAATTTATACTACAGTATTAAATCTTGTGGGTACCATCCCCACCCTAGTTTTACTTTCTATTTGGAAGGTTTCTGGGTAGTCAAATACGGTGTTATGTGCTATGAATGATTATTTCTTTTATATGCATGCAATCCGATTAGATAATCTAACTGACATTAAATAAGAATAAGTTTTATTGGTTCCTCTTTCACCCCCCCTCTCAATCACTGTGCATATAATATATTTTCAAAAATTGGTATCAGAACTAAAGGTTATCTCTATAGAAGTTTAAAAACTTGGGCAAAGATCAGAGGCAATGAAAATATACATACTAAAGAAATCCATTGAAAATGAAAATATAGATCTAAAAGTGGCCATGGATCGGATCAAGAAACTCAAAGAGTAGCTCTCTCTTTCCTTGAAAAGAAGAAAAGATTTAGCAGTACAAATGAATGACAGGAATTACATAGAAGAAAGAATTGAATATTTTTGTAGAGACAAAAGTTTTGAAGAAGCTAATGCAACCATTGAAGACTTGCTTGCAAAATATATCAATCTACATGAAGAAGTCAGTGTTAGAATACTTCAGGGATAACTGAGAGGGGGGGGGGTGAATCAGTTATCAGTAACTTTAAATCTTTATCTTAAACTTATTAATCCAGATTGATACAAAGTAAATGAACATATAGATAACACATTACACAACACATCAATTTGGTTACAGGGAAACCAAATGGTAAAAACTCCGGTGGGAATTACTACCCACAAAGAATTGTATTGTTTATAGTGATCCCTATTAAAAGATCTTCTAACCCTATTAGGAGTCTTTTACAATAACCCTATTAGGGGTGGTGGACTCACTGTCCAAGGACTCATTGTCCAAGTGGTGAAGGCTACAAACTTTTGGTTAATTGATAAACATTGTATCAACAAGGTGAACTATTGTTTGTGACACTGCTTGTCTAATTAGTTCCTTTTGTGCACTGATTCTTTAACCTCTTGTCAAGCACTACAACAATCTTCTCTATATTCTAAAATCTTCAACTTCAAAATCTATATTATCAACATATGATAAATATAGCTTTGTTGCTTCAACACTCTGCTCTGCTTTTCTAATCTCTGGCTTTCACAACTCTTCTTATTACAAATTACCTTCTACAAGTACATACACCAAGTATGAGATCATGGGACCTATATGAAATCTCTTCTTAACATCCTTGTTGGCTCTACTAAGTGCACAAGCATAATTACAACTGTGCAAGTACTAACTAAATAGACACATTGCTTCACTAAGTTGGCTTCATCAATTTAACCATAACTTTGTAATATTATTGAAATATGTTTGGTGCATTTATATTAATATCAAAAACTCATAACTCATCATGAATATACACACACATATCCTAAAGATAGGCACAACTCAATCAACACATTACATACGTCGGCCTTAAATCGTTATTCCTTGAGAACTGTAACTGTCAATAACAGAAGTACATATCTTTATTGAAACATCATATTTGGGTCTGGGTGTATGAACATAGCATGGTAAAAATGTCAAAAACATGTATCTATCCATGCTAGTCTTCATGTCATCATATGGATAAGTACATACAGAAGTACTGCTATGTATTATATGTTGTCATTAATGACAAACATACAATCAATCAACTGCTCAAAATCAAATCTCCAACAATCTCCCCCTTTGGCATTGATGGCAACATATGATAAAAATAACTTCTGTTCATGGTGTCTTCTTTCTTTTACAATCTTCTTAATATCCTCATCAAAGATTTATCTACACTGTTGCAGGTACTTAGACTGTGTATACTCGCCCACAGTATAAGCTCCTTGTATGTGTTCCTTGTCTAGATCTTTGTTTGTGTCCCTTGTTTGTAGTACATACTCCCCCATTGACATTAATGGGAAAGGGTGCCCTAAACCATTCTACACAGGTACTACTCCAGAAGTAGAGTAGTCAACCATTCATCAGTCACACAAGACTGATGTACTTGCTTCTTTTTCTTATTAGACTTAGGAGAGGGAATGACTCCCAACTTCTCCCTTAGATACTCAAAAGTATCCTTTGCTAAAGGCTTCATGAAAATTTATGCTAAATGATCTTTTGTGCTTACATAATCCAATGTCACTTCCTTGTCTGCAACTTTTTCTCTCAGAAAATGATACTTGATCTCTATGTGTTTTGTTTTTGCGTGCATCATAGGGTTCTTAGACATGTTAATAGTACTGGTGTTGTCACAATGAATAACAATAGGATAGTCAACCTGGATACCAAAGTCTTTAACCATCTGATTGATCCAAATAATTTTTGTATAATTCAGTGCTGCTGCAACATATTCTGCCTCTGCCATTGACTGAGAAATACAGTTTTGCTTCTTGCTTGTCCAAGATACCAACCTTTCTCCAAGAAATATTGCTCCTCCTAAAGTGTTCTTCTTGTCATCAATACAACCTACCCAATTTGCATCAGTATACACATGAAGTTATGTATTCTCTGATTTAGGATACCATAAACCATAGTCTATAGTTCCCTTAAGATATCTAAATATCCTTTTGATTTTCATTGGGTGATTATGCTTGGGTTTAGCTGCAAATCTTCCAACAATGCCAACTGCATTAGATATGTTAGGTTTTGATTGAGTTAGATAAATAAGCTTTCCAATCATAGATTTGTACAATGTTTTATCAACTATTATGGAGTCACAATCTTTTGAAAGTTTACTTCCTGTGATCATAGGAGTGCATACTGGCTTGCAATCCTCCATCTTGAAGGTTTTTAATATTTCCTTTACATATTTTGATTGATTAATGAATATTTCTTTATCTGTCTATTTTACATTTAATCCCAAAAAGTATTTTATAGGACCAATCATACTCATTTCAAATTCATTCTGCATTTCTTTTGCAAATGCTATACTAAGCTTGTCATTACCTCAAAAGATAATGTCATCAACAAATATGGCAACTAATAGTAATCCATCAGGTGTTTCTCTTATGAACAAGTTGCAATCTGTTGCTCCTTTCTTGAATCAAATCTTGGTGAGATAACCATCTAGTCTCTCATACCACGCTCTTGGCGCCTGTTTAAGTCCATAAAGTACTTTCTTTAGTCTCAAAACCATGTCTGGTCTATCTGAAAGGTTAAATCCTTTAGGCTATTCTATGTAGACTTCTTCTTTTAAGTCACCATTCAAAAAGGCTGATTTGACATCCATTTGATAAACTTTAAAGTCTTTTAGTGTTG
>MU225219.1:2474542-2485034 GCA_018584345.1 Thuja plicata | reverse complement strand
TGATGGATCCTCTGCCTATGATAGGTTTAGGAGTGTTATCTCCAAATCTAACCATACCACCTTTGTATTTGTCTAGATGAACAAATCTATCTTTGTCACCTATCATGTGGTGTGAGCATCCACTGTCGATGATCCAATCAATTCTAACATCTGCTTTGGAAATTAAAACTAATTCTTGTTCTTCTTCTTTATCTGCAATGTCCATTTCTTCAAGCAACCTTTTTGTGTCTTTAAGGGAAATGAATCCAATTTCATCTTCTCCTGAATTTTCATCAGTTACACCTTCTTCAGCATGGTAACATTCCTTCCTATATTTAGGTTTGTAATTAGATATGAACTTCTTGACACTTGTGGGACACTTAGATGCAAAGTGACCAATCTTATTACATGAAAAACACTTGAATGGAAGCTATCCTTCATACTTTCCTTTTCCTTTCTTTTCTCTTTTAGAAATCATGGAAATTATTTCTTCTAGCTCTTCATGAGTTTCTTCACTCTCATTATGTATAGAGATGTAAGAGGATTTATTATCGTGGATTGAAGCTTTGAAGGTTGTTTCATTCTTAGGTTCAGTCTTCAATCTTGATATCTCAAATGCAGAGATTTTGCTGATCAAAGTCTCTCTCTTGAAGTTTTGTGAGAATTGCATAGTTTCCTCTAGAATGTTGATCTTGTTTTCATAGTCCGATGTCAAAGTAGTTAACAACTTATCCATTATATCTTCTTCTGAAATTTCTCCTCCATTGTTTCTGATTCCAGATACTACTTCATTTATCCTCTGATTATAAGCTCTAATTTTCTCTTCAGGTAACATCTCAAGACTGTTGTATTTCTTCTTCCACGTCTTCCTGCATGCATTCTTTGCTTGAACATCTCCTTCAAACATGTCTTCTAAATACTTCCATATGGTATATGCTTTGTCAATCTTCTTGATTTTAGAAAATTCACTGTCAGATAAGGTGCTGATTAGGGGTTCTTTGGAAATTGCATTATTGGTAAAAGTTTCCTTTTGTCTATTAGTAGCATCATCCTTTGCAAGGTCTTTCAGAGATAGAATTACAAATTCTTGAGTAGCAATCTCAAAGATCTGAAAGCCAACACATTGTAGGTGTGCTATCATTTTGTTCTTCCAATCCAGATAGTTCTCTCCATCAAAATTAGGGCTCTCTTTTCTGAAGTATGACATCTGATCTACCTTAAGCTATTAGGCTTTCTCTCCAAGGCACTTCATTTTGATACCAATTGTTAGAATACTTCAGGGATAACTAAGAGGGGGGGGGTGAATCATTCATCAGTAACTTTAAATCTTTATCTTAAACTTATTAATCCAGATTGATACAAAGTAAATGCACATATAGATAACACATTACAAAACACATCAATTTGGTTACGGGGAAACCAAATGGTAAAAACCCTGGTGGGAATTAGTACCCACAAAGAACTATACTATTTATAGTGATCCATGTTAAAACATCTTCCAACCATGTTAGGAGTTGTTCATTACAATGCAGTAGTATAGTGACCTGCTTAAGGGTTAGACCCTGTTAGGAGTCTTTTACAATAACCCTGTTAGGGGTGGTGGACTCACTGTCCAAGGACTCACTGTCTAAGTGGTGAAGGCGACAAACTTCTGGTTAATTGATACACACTGTATCAATAAGGTGAACTACTATTTGTGACACTACTTGTTTGGTCAGTTTCTTTTGTGCATCGATGCTTTAACCTCTTGTAAAGCACAACAATAATATTCTTTGTATTCTGAAAGCTTCAAATTCAATATCTATATTATCAAGATATGATAAATATAGCTCTGTTGCTTTAACACTCTGCTCTGCTTTTCTAATCTCTAGATTTCACAACTCTTCTTATTACAAATGACCTTCTATAAGTACATACACCAAGTATGAGATCATGGGACCTGTAGGACAACTATTCTTAACATCCTTATTGGCTCTACTAAGCGCATAAGAATAATTATAACCGCGCAAGTACTAACTAAATAGACGTGTCGCTTCACTAAGTCAGCTTCATCAATTTAACCATAACTTTGTAATATTATTGAAATATGTTTGGCTCGTTTAGATTAATATCAAAAACTCATAACTCATCATGAATATACACATGCATATCCTAAAGATAGGTGCAACTCGATCAACACATTACATACATTAGCCTTAAACCGTTATTCCTCCAGAACTGTAACCGTCAATAATAGAATTACATATTTTTACTGAAACTTCATATCTGGGTCTGTGTGTATGAACATAGCATAGTAAACATGTCAACAACATGTATCTATCCACGCTAGTCTTCATGTCATCATATGGATATGTACATACATAAGTACTATTGTGTATTATATGTTGTCATCAATGACAAACATACAATCAATCAACTGTTCAGAATCAAATCTCCAACAGTCAGAAAGCTGAAGAGAGAGAAATAAATTCATTCACTCAGATTATCTGAAGTCATTAAAAAAATAATCAAGTAGAAGATGATATAAATTATGCACAAGAAGGTAAGAGATTGTTGAGTACAAGATTACAATAAAAAGAAAATTAAATCCATCATTTGTCACTCCATCAAGCAGATTTGACAAATCAACTCAATAATACAAATCAATAAGTTATCAACCTAAGGAGAGAAAATGAAAGATTGCATAATGATCTCAACACAAAAAGGAAAACCAATGAAAATATGATGAATTCACAAGGTAGTACAGATTAGTTGACAGAAATCAGACATCATGGATAGATTGGAATAGGTTATAATCAACAAGGTGAATCCTCAAAGAAAGTAGCTCAAAAGAACATGAAACCTACTTGTAACCACTGTTGTAAGTTAGGGCATACATCAAATAAATGTTGGAGCAATGGAAAATCAAAGTTCAATGGTAAATGCTATAGTTGCAACAAACATGTACATAGAGAAAATGAATGCACTGAGAAACCTAAGTTTGAAGGAAAATGTTTCAAATGTAACAAACAAGGTCACAAATCCTCTGAGTGAAAAACTAAGAAATGGAACCTTATTGAATAACTAGCCATATCAATTTTTGGTTGGGATTACAACACACGGTATAGATGTTGTCATTATGGAGAGTATGGACACATTGGTGCAAATTTTACAAAGACTCACCTCCAAACAAGAAATCCTACTAAAAGATGTTATGTATGTAATCAACTCGGTCATCTAAGCAAGAATTGCATGAATAGAGAAAAAGTGGATACTGGTTTTGAGAAAGGCAAAGCAAAGGTCTCAAAAATTAGAACTCAGATGAATCAATAATGGGTAAGGAAATCCTCAAAAATTTCAGACCAAAATAATGAAGGATCAAATGGCACCCAAGATAGTGAGTTGGGTGGATCTACCATCGCAGAATAGAGATGCAAGAAGATGATTGGAACTAAGCATTCAAGCCATCATACATTAGTTCCAGATATGATAGCAAGTCCAAATCTGCATATTGATGCATTAGGACATATTATGGTACTAATCAAGTTTGGATCTCAGTTGCACCTGAGATACTCTAGCTTAACCGAGATCAGTCAGGTTTTATAAGTGTTGGGAAGTTAGTTTTCACCGAGCTTCTAAGTAAGCCCCGGAGAACTACCCGAGCTATGCCAGCTACTATGTACGGATCATTTAATGAAATACTTAAATGGTACAAAATCTTATACATGATGAATTGAAAAGGCTATTGTTTACAAAGATTTTAGTTTGAAGAGAAATTCAGAGCCCTTAGCGATTTAGAGTGAATTCATGTTTGAACACAAAGTTTGATCAAATTCTCTAATAAAAATGACATCTACATCCAGTAGCAAAGTTAAGAAATGATCTGATATGTTAGTAAGAAATGTTGTTTGTAATCCTCCAAAGTTTAAGCTTCATTGAGAAGTAGTAGAGGAAATAGATCCGTTGGGAGCTCATTCCCTAATTCCCCCAAGGGTATTACTGGTCAATAATTTTTGAAGCTTATATCATTATAACATCAAGGATCTTGGAACAATTGAGATGAATCAAACATATGAGAAACTGTGCATAGGTGGGAATCTAAATCCCGAGCACAAGCATCATGAGGTTAAAGGTTTAACCCACATCCTGCACATGCCAAAGAATTTCTAAATCAAATGAATTAGATTCATTCTTAGCTGTGTTCATGACATGAAGCTATGGTTGGAATAGCCTGTCAGGATCACAAAGAAAATGATACACTAAGTAATAGGTTATCCCATGCTCAACAAATCTAAGGCTACAAAAACCCTAACCGAAGATAAGCTAACTAAGTTAACTCTTGCCGATTGGGATGAAAGATGCATGAGAGTAAATGGAGTTACTGACAGGGAATTGAAGTTTGGGATTCATGTGATAGCTCACAAGATATATAGTTTCATCAGACAAAATAGTGTACCATGTGAAGGTGTCAACTTAGCATACAAGGTAGTTAAGAAAAATCTAGTATTTGACCTAGCCAAGTTGTAGCTCATCCATCTAAGCAATAATATGGAAAGAATCTAGGAATTCGAGACAAATCAATGTAAGTTCAGTTCTCATCTGGTATGCATATTCTTTTATGTTCAGAAATTCTTTCATTCCAAGGGCACAATAGTATGGAAGAAGGAGAGACATATTATCCATCAGATAAATGAATTCATAGCTGAATTAGGAGATAAGTTAGAGAACATCATGGATGGATATTTTGAGAATTTCAGATAGAAGATGTAGAGTAGATACAAGATTCCTAAACAACTAGTTGAATAATTTAAGGATGATATTTGTTTCCTAATTGACTGTGATAAGGTATACATTCAGGCATTGAAGCCTAGGGTTTCATGGGTGAAACTTCTTCCATATGAGGTTAACATAGATGAGACTAAGAACATCATTGAAGCTCTTGTGAATGAGCCTGTCAATCCCAAGGCACCATACTTTGGTACCTATGAAGAAGAAAAATGCAGGATATCTATAGAGATAGAGATTCCTAAGATTTTGAAAAGAGGAAAGAAAAAGGATGGAATAGTTTGGAAAGAAGTATAGAAAGACTTATCCTTCTATCTCAGTAAGCCAAGGAGATGAAATCAAGATAAAAGATGACATATCTAAAAATTAAGAGGAAGAGATAGAAGTAGAGCCTCTTAAGAAGAAAAATAAGCTAGATGTCAAGAGAACACCTAAGGCCCTTACATCTATCCTCACAACAAGAAAACCGAGGAGATCCAGAAGGATAATTGTATTGGGTAAAGATGATGATGATGATGATGATGATGATGATGATGATGATGATGATGATGATGATGATGATGATGATGACGACGATGATGACGACGATGACGACGACGATGACGATGACGATGACGATGATGATGATGAGGATGATGATGATGATGATGATGATGATGATGATGATGATGATGATGATGATGATGATGATGATGATGATGATGATGATGATGATGATGATGATGATGATGACGACGACGTTGATACAGTTGTATTCAAGAAACCACCACCTACACTTGAGCCAGAGATTGAAGATCTAAAAGGAGGCAGTGGTATGCATTATATTAAGTCATTGAATTATGCTTCAAGGGCTAAGGAGAAACAAAAGAAGATTAAGGAAGCAGTTGTGGAGAAAATGGCTAAATGGAAATATGACCCTTCTGAGTTTGAGAGCCATATAACTAAAGATTTGTTCAAAGTTGTATCTATTCCCTAGTTCAATGTAGTTCAGACTAAAAAATACATAAGGGAATAGACCTTGAGGGAATTCATGCCTACTATGAAAAACATAGAGATAAAAGAGGCAATGACCAAATATGAAAAAAATCACACTCCAAGATTTAGGACCTTCTGGCTATTGAACAAAAAGATAGAAGATGTAGTGCAGCATGCCAAAATAGTGTAGAAATCTATATTTGAAGTGAAAGGAGATGATAAGGCAGAAGTACCGACTTCAGATCCTCTTGAACAACCCAATGATTATACATTACCCGAGGTATAGATAATTGAAGATTCTAATGTCAAGAAAATTGTAGTAGAAGTGATGGCATCCTTTCCCCAATCACCTATCCAAAAAATAATGTCTCTGAGAAACGATAAGGTTACAGAATCAACATCTAAACTAGTGGGAACCTAGCAACAGGCTCCACCTACTACTAGGCCAAGCATAACCAAGTGACAAATGGACAAGTAATTGTTTCTTCAGCTAGTATTGATTCTTCAGTTAACATTGATTCAAAAATTGGTACAGTAAAGGTCAATGACCTAATTCAATTGAATACTGATGTACAAGATAAGGAAGGAAAAGCTAAGGAAATTTTAACTTCACCTAATCTCCAGTTCAAAGGTAAGGAGAAGGAAATGAATACTAATGAGATTGATCTTGAAAAAGACATTGTGATTCCAAATTGGGGTCTTTCTAACTTGTCCATAGGGAAAATGGATATACTTGAAGAGCTATGGAAGAAAAGAGCAATCCAGAAGAAGCTCTGAGAAGAGAAAAAGAGGAACAGATTGCTTGAAGATATTAAAGGCATATTCCAAGATGCACTATAGATTGAAGTCAATGAGAATGACTCTATTATGGACCAACTTGTTGATGTAGTCCATAAGTTTAATACAAAGTTAAATGGTCAAGATAAACTACTTGAGAAAAAAGAAAAAAAGTTTGAAAACAAGGTTCTAGAGAATGTCACAAAGAAGATTGCAATTGACTAGGTGCAGCTAACCAATGCTATTAGCACTCTAGAAACCAGCGTGACCAGTGTAGTAGCATTATTTATAGATTTGAGTGATACATCTAACTTTACTATGGAGATAAAGAATAAGTTAGTAAAGATTGATGCAGATCTGAAGGAAAGTGCAAAGTAGTTTGCACTTGATCCGAGCACAAGCTCAACACACTTTTTGAATATCAAATATCTGACTGATCTACAGGCTGAGTTACTGAGAGAAGAAGCAAGGACTAGAGAGTCTCTTATAGCCATCTAGAGCCAACTCCAACCACACATGGATGCAATGCAAAAATACATCACACATGCCAAGACACTCATTCATGACAATAATTTCTCAGTTGCAAAAACATATGATAGAGTTGTTAGCCAAGCTACAGATAGAATTTCACATCATGAATGTGCTACAGGACAATTGGGACAAGACTCTGTCTCAAATTTTGAAGGTACATTGTGATTTCCTATCCTACTTTGGAATTACCTTGTAGATATATTTTTGCATTTGTGTCAAAAACAAGGGGGGAGATTCATTGTATATACATTGAGGAAATACATGTATAGTTGAGTAGAGAAGAAGATATACATTACATAAATAACTTTGAAAAATAGAAAAAAATAGTGTTAGTTGGACTCGAGCAACAGAGGAGGTGTCAAAACCTGAGAAGATGGTAAGGGGGAGTTTTGACCTATCACATTTAGAGTTCAATGATTAGTGTTTTTTTCACTAATGCCAAAGGGGGAGACCTCAGAGACCTCCTGACTACAGGCCTCCGGTGAGTGGTTTCAACCCTCTTGGTGCATTTATTGCTTTGAAATTTTGCATTTATTGCATATTTTTACTGTTGTTTAGAAAAATTTTAGCCAAGAGCCACGTAGGATAAGTAAAGTGTTGTGTAGGCCTATTAAAAGCCACATCCACACTGTGAAAAGTTGTGTACGTGCAATCCTTAGCCACATAGGGGCAAGGTTAAAATTGCAACCCAAAATAGGAAATATGCCACCTAAAAACACCATGTTTTAAAAGCCACGTATGATGATTTAAAAGCCGCATAGGATTGAAAAAGGCCACCTAAGTAGTAAAGCACCACCTCCATGTGGTAAAGTGCCACTTTTAAAGATTAAAAAGTCATGTGGCTTAAAAAGCCGTGTACACTCAGTTAAGTGCCGCCTAAAATAAAGGTGAAATTTTGATATAGGAAAATAGATGAAATCAGTATGATTGATCATCCAGATGACTCTGTTAGGTTCCAAGCTAGAAAATGTTTGTCCAGAATGTCACGTAGTGTTTAGGATGTCAAAAAAGTCATAATGATGAATGTTTGATAGGTCAATCAGATATGATTAAAAATGATTACAAATTGTCCTTGTGTCTCATGATTTAGAGGTTAGGAGCAATAAGTTGATACGCTCAAGTTAGAGAAAAGATAGATTTAATGTGTTGTGATTGACTTAGAATGGTTCATCAAGAGAAAAACTAACATGATGCACTTTGATTCAAAATGTAGGAGCATTACCGCATGTTGTGGGTGCGAGGAGTAGCATTGTGGATTTTTGATCTAGTAGATGAGCTCACACCACCTGAGTGGCATACCATTGAGACTTGTGGTCTTAGTTTAATTTTGGATCTCCCTTGGTTTCAGTTGAACTAAGGTTTATTGATAGCTATGGCAGAGCGATGGAACTCTGACCATAATACCTTTCATTTACCTCTCGGCGAGATGATGATTACGCTAGAGGATATATATAGACTTTTGAGGATCCCAAATCATAGAGAGTGGGTGTATTATGATGTTGTGTATGATAGCAGTGTATGTAGATGGGTGTTTGGAGATAACACCATTGAAGATGATTGCATTACTTGGGCACAGTTTGCCTCATTCCCTACCCTACCAGCATTATTAGGAGCTGTGATAGGAGGATTATTATTGCCAGATAGGTGAGGACATGGTTTTGTGGTCAAATGGGGCCAGATTATAGAGGATCTGATAGCTCATCCATGGAGATTGGATTAGGGTTCTTGTGTTTTAGCATAGTTATATCATGATTTGCATGAGATTGTATATCGATGCAATGCAGCTATTTCTGCAGGTGTAGTTTTGTTATAGTTGTGGACAATGGAGCATATCCCTATTACTAGGCTAGTGTCAACACGGATCCAAGCTTGCGATTATCCATATGCATTTTTATATGATGGCATGATTGTCCAGCATCGTCTGGGCAAGGTTGATTTTTGGAGACACACAATTGATGACATTGATCAAGTGGTTTGGAGGCTGTACTTGCAGTGCAAGAGATGGTAGGAGGATGATGATGAGTTACCTTACATGTTTTCACCTCGATGGATGATAGGCCGTTCATCTTTGGTTATTGAGAGATTTTGCATCGACAGAGTATTACGCCAGTTCAGCCAGATGCAGGATATGCCACAGGGTATGGCATTATATGCTAGAGTATAGGCAGAGAGGTCGATGTGGGGAGAACAGGTTGATTACCAGTCAACTTGCTTATAGATTGATCAACTTGGATATGGTGTGTGGGATATTCTACCACAGGTTGCAGACGCAGGGATGTCAACAGAGTATTAAGAGTGGTTCATGCGACATCATTTCATGAGATTCACTGATCTAACAGAGCCTATCCTAGATGTCGATGAGATTTCTGAGGATGATGGTGATGGTGGAGATGATGGGGATGATGGTGGTAGACCACACCAGTGCAGTGTCTAGAGAGCACCCAGAGCACCATGGGTACAGAGAGCAGCTGGGCCTCAGATGAGAGGTGGTCATGCGAGAGGCCGAGGTGGTGGTTTCAAATAGCCAAGGCAGAGATTAGTAGTTGAACAGGGACCACGGGGTCATGCTCCATTGAGAGTGGATGCGGATTGGGCCAGATGGACACACAGATGGGTCTAGGAGGTGAGACAAGTTCCTGGGTAGATACCACAGGTTGACCCAGAGGTCAGCATAGCACAGGTTATATCATAGGTTCCTTTAGCACCTCAGGCACCACAGGGTCCTCCAACATCATAGGCACCTCCTTTTTTAGATGATATAGTGCGGGGTGTGCGGGGATTATAGGCTAGGATGACTACAGTGACAGCTAGATTAGATCAAGTCATGACCATGTTGCAGCAATTTCTAGCCACTCTGGCTTAGCTACCGACCAGTGCAAGCACTAGTCAGGCACCTCCTGGTTCACAGGATAGAGCAGGTGATAGAGATCCTAATGGCATAGGTGGGTCAAGCACAGGTTTGATAGGGGATGGATCAGGTGCCTCTACTAGGTCATGAGATAGATATGGACCCTGGATTTGTACCATATGTATTTTGTTTGATCAATACTTTGATGTATCATTGATGTACCATTGTTATTGATGTATCTTTGATGTACTAATTATGTTATAGACATTGATGATGGACTTTTATCTTATGATGATCTTTGATTTCTCCTTAGATGATGTTATGATATTTCCTTTTATGCATGTCTATATGTTTCTATGATGCATTTAATTCTATTGTGCAATGGATGCAAATGTCATAGATTAGTGTATGCACCCTAAAATGGTCGCCTAGACTGTGGGCCCCATTTTATTATTTTATCAATTTATCAAATTTCTGAATCAATGCTTTCGAACATTTTCAATTCAAATCAATTTCTTTGATCAAATTGTAATTAATTCAACTATTCAATTATTTCAATATTTCCTAAGGTTTGATCATTTTTATTTAATTAAAAGATTTAATCTCCCTTTTAATTAA
>MU225219.1:2448092-2467247 GCA_018584345.1 Thuja plicata | reverse complement strand
GAGGTTGATGATCTTTGGATGGTTTCCCATGTTTCCTTGGAGATGTAGGTAAATCAAAGAGGGAAACGGAATATTCCCCTACTCCTTTTGAGTTAATTTTACATTGTTTTTCAAATTGATGCATTAGTTCACTCATCTTTTCATAATGATCTTTCTTAGTTTGATCTCTTTCTTCCTTGGTGGGTTTAGAAGATTCAAATCTCAATGTTGAAGTCTGAACTGAAGTATCCTTTTAATTTGAATCCTCATAACTCATCTTTTCTTTTCCCTTAGTCGATGTAGATGAGTTAGTTTGAATAGGGTTAGGAGTTGATGTGACTTTTGATATTGGTTCTAGTTTTTGTTCTTTGGCCTCTTCCATGGTAATATCAGGGATAACTCTTTCCCTATTATGAGGAATATACAATTCATGACTTTGTTTCAAAGCATTGCAATATTGGAAAGGGTTTGAATCTCCTCCAATTGTGATCTCCTCTCCTAGGTATGGAAATTTCATGCATTGGTGATATGTAGAAGGTATCGCTTGCATCTCATGTATCCAAGGCCTTCTTAGTAAGATGTTGTAGGTCAATTTCATGTCAAGGACCTGACATATAGTGTCCTTTTTGATAGGTCCCACTTGAATTGGTAGAATGATCATACCCTTTGATGATCTTTCCTCTTCATCATAAGCCTTAATAGTGATTTGTTTCTTTGTATCAATGGAAGACTCAGATAAACCTAATTACTTGACAAGGTTTAAAGTGAAAATATTTAGACTAGCTCCACCATCTATGAGAACTCTCTTAACCCTATGTCTTTGGACTAATACCTCTATATGCAAGGGTAAGTTTGAGGATGTGTGATAGACATTTCATCTTGCTCCAAAAAAGAAAGGCAACGAGGGGCTATGTGGTGTCCTACCATGTTCTAAAATTTATCTTCCTCCAAGTTTATAGGGACCATGGTCTCACATAAGGCCTTTTCCAAAATCTCTTTGTGATTAGGAGATAGTTTTAGCAATTCCAAAATTGATATTTGGGCGGGATTCTTTTGTAATTGGTCCACCAAACTATAAGGTTTTGTGGTGGGTGGTGTTTGTTTAGCCACAATAGTTGGTGCCTTAGGACCAATAGTAATAGGAGTAACTCCTTGTAAGGTAACCTTTGAGGCTTGCCCCCTTGTGATGGCATTAGCGGATCCTTGAATAGGTTGGTCTTTAATCACAACAACATTGATGGTATTGTCATAAGTATGGAAAAGTTGACATTATGACTTCTTTTTACATTATTTGCATTGTTTCCCCCATTCTTGGAATTAGAAGATTCTCCCTTTTCATGCTTATAAAAAGGGGTCTTAAAGGCTGTGTGATCTTCATTATTTTGAGGTCTGTCCACCTTGATCACACCATTATCTATGAGATCTTGTACCACATGTTTGAGAAGTAAAAAATCATTGGTCTTATGTCCCCTATTTCGATGATAGTCACAATCGTTGTTCTCATTCCACCAGTTTGGCTTGATATGTGGTTCGTAGGGTTGAGCCTTTGGTAGATCGATAAGATTATTTGCAATAAGTGTCCTTAATGCATTTTCCAATGGTTCACCCAAAGTAGTGAATGTCCTCTTGGGTTTAGGTGCAAATAATGGTTTAGGCTTATAAGCCCCTTAATTATTCCCAAAGTTGTTATTAGTGTTTTTGTTGAAGGGCACTTTGGGTGCTTGATTCACGTTATTGGCTTGTGCTGATTTTTAAGTGAGGTTGAAAGGGATAGCTTTTAAAGTATTAGCCTCCACCACTCCATCATTAACCACTCCTTTAATGTTGTTGTTATTCCTTGTCCAATATTTACTGTTATTGCAGTTGTTGTTGTTATTTCAATTTTGATTGTTGTTGGAGGTATTGTTGTTGTTGTTGTTGTTGTTGTTGTTGTTGTTATTTTTGTTATTTTTGTAGAGTTTGATTTCTCCACTTTTCACCAATACCTCTTCAGTTGTCACTCCATTCTCAATTAATTCTTGGAATGACCTAGGAAATTGTAGCCTTAAACGATAGTTCATTTCATGATTCAATTTGTTCACAAAGATATCCATCTTTTCCTTTTCAGGTACACTTCAAGGGTATCTAGCAAATACTGCCCTCCATCATTGTAGGAAAAGTAGGAAACCCTCTCCATCTCTTTGTTTGGTATTGCATAGATTTAGCATTGTAACCTCATGCTTGATGTTATAAGAATAGCGGGTTACAAATTTAGAGGCCAATTCCTCAAAGGTCCTAATACTGGAGAGTAATTTTGAGAACCACTCCATCGCCATGCCTCCCAAAATTCTAGGAAATAACCTCATGAGGTAAGTTGTGTCATGCATGAACTCTAGACTTAGGGAACAAAATTCCCTTAAGTGATCTTGGGGATTAGATGTTCCTTCATATTTTTCATATTTCAGATAAATAACATTTGTTGGAAATGGTATCATGACTAAGGACTTGTCAAAAGGAAAAGGACACAAGGCTTCAATAGAAAAAGGTTTAGGAGCCCCACCTTGTTTCAATGTGTCCAATTGTAGTTGAAAAAGTTGGGATTGTTTGTTCATGATATCAATGGGATTAGCCTCCGCTTCTTCTTTCTTAAGTTTGGCAAAATCATAATCATGTGGAAGCTTGAGACCCGTTTGTGCTAGGTCTAGGAAGTACTTCTCTTTATCTTTTTCCAGTACTTTGTCCACAAGCTTCATAAAGAAAGGGCTTTGCATAGCCTCGATAACCTTTTCATCAGTTAGCTCCTCTTCATTAGGGTCCATATCTCCCCCGTTGTTGGTGTTATTCATCCCTTGATTGTTAGGGTCTATGTTTGTCCCTCCGTTGATATTGGTGTTGGATGCTTTGTTGTTAGGATCAACATTTCCTTTTTTGGTTAAGTCCTTGTTCACGTGATTAATCTGATTAGGATCTATATGATCGAATGGAAAATACATCCTTGGTTTTGTTTCTTTGATGGTTTTGTGTATAGGATTTGAAGAAAAGGGATCACCTGGGAAGGGACACTCTTGTCTCAGATAGGACCTGTCTAATTGTAGGGTAGCTCTTATGTAATGGGATCGAGTGAAAACTATAATTAACATATGTCAAAATGAGGATCTAAGGTTTTCAAACTTGTTCAATGACCAATCTATGTATGAATTTGCAAAATGCTCAAAAATTGTGGATTATAATCAAGACAGGTATTCTCATGATAGAACGTCCAAAAGGGTATCCAAAAATCAAATTTTCTTTTTCTTAAACTTTCAGCAGATACCCACTATTTGCCTTTTAATATTTCTAGGTGGCTCTTACCTGTGTGTAGGTAGCCTTAAACTGATACTACATGGCTACTAGAAAAACTTTACGTGGCGCTCTACAGTTAGTAGGCTGCATTTCTCTGTTGCCAGGCGTTTGTGAAATATTGTTATGCGGCTCTTTCAAATTAACATGCGGTTGTTTGATGTTATCACATGGCATTTTGTGTTTGGGAAGTGGCCCAACTTTATTTGTAAGCGGCTCTTCAATGATTGTATGTGGTGTTTTGCTAATCAGAACTAATTTTTTCAATTTTAATAGTCTTTTCAGGGTTTAAAATTTTAATGTCTATGATTAGATTTATCAAACAATATTCTTGCATGAAAATAAAATACAAACTCAACACACACATAAGATTTGCATCATATTCCTAAAAACCACACTAATAGTGTATGTTCTCAGATGTTTCAACAGGTTTGTACAAGAATATATTCCAAGCAGTCTACCTTAGCCTCAAGAAATTTGACTTTTAAACATGGCTCTACAAAGGTAGGTCTACTATTTTACCAGGTCACAACCTATTCCGGTCTAAACCATTACAAGATCCTTTACCCGTTTGATGGCTTCCCACACGCACAAAAGTATGATTTTGTGCAATCCCAAAGGACTACTAGAGGAAGTGAGGATGGATTGCACAAGTTTTAGTCACTTCTTGATTAAGGAAAATTGCATTATTTATAGTGGGTCGGACGATATTGTGATAAAAGCAAATGTCTCCCACTTTGGATTGTTCCCTCTCACCGTCCTCGTAAGGAAATTCTCGGGAGGTAGAACCTTTAAAGCTCTAATTAGCTAGCATGTTCATAAAAGTGGGAATTGAACTTGGTACAACAAGTTTGGGAATTTGATTCACTTAAAGAGTGAAGAGAATATCCCTATTGTCTTCCTTTTGTTCCAAACACTTTAAACAATTTTTTTCATTTTCAACCCCTTAACAAGGAGGGTCTTAGAATGGAAATGTGTGGTTCAATTTGCCTATACTTGTCCTTCTACCAAATTGGCTTTGCACGTTTGGATTTTTGATTCACTTTGAAAATTGAAGAGCATATGCCTAATGCTTGTTCAATTTGGATGAAATAAAAGATTTTTTACTTATGCTAGATTTAAAGAAAGCCACAATTTAATCAAATGCAAGATTGATGAGATAAGTACCTGATTTCTAAGCTAGCAAAGGGCTAGGCACATTTTTGAGTATTTGGCTTGTCTTTTTACTCAGCTAGTGGCGATCCTTCCCACTCCATCTCCTCCAACAAGTTAGTCAACACAAAGCCCAACAAAGTGAAGAAAACTTTAAAACTTTAAAAGACACAAAAACCTCCTAAAAGCTCTTTCAAATGAATGATTTATCGATTAAAGCTTTTAAAGAAAGTAAGGATGCAAAATTATTTAAAGAGTAGGAAATTTTCTCTTATATGCAAAGAACACCTTAATATAATGAGCATATAAATGTTCTTCCTCAAACAAGCTCTCTAACAAATTTGCATTATGAATCTCTTTATCATTTTTGGTTTTAGCTCTTACCTCCTTGCTAGGCCTTGAGATTCGCTTCCCTAGTTTCTGCACCTTTGGGTGATTTTTCATCTGCAGAACAAGAAAACATAGAGAATTATAAAAGTGACAGAATTAACCAAAAACTGATTTAAAGCAAAAGTTGCTACGCGGCATTTTACAGCTAAACAACGACTACAAAATGCTAGTAAGAAGAAATTTTAACTTTAAAAGTGGCTTTTAACTCTTAATACGCGACTCTTTAAATATCACAAGCGGTAAAATAAACATAACAAGTGGTACAAAAAGTATAAAAGGCAGTCAAAAATTGCTAATAAGCAGCTGTTGAAAGTTCACAGGCAGTGCACTTTATCTGACAGGCAGCACGATTTATCTAAAAGGTGGTCCAATTTATCTCCCACGCAGTAGTAGAAAGAAAGATGGAGATGAATCAAGCTTTTCAGGCAGCGTTTTGGTGTTCGTAGGTGGCTCTTAGCGTAGCATACGCGGCTCTTCTCCTGTTTTCTACAAGAAAAACACCAAGAAAAAAGAAAAAAGGCCAAATATTATGATAAAAATGTTAATACAGAGGCTTAGAGCCCCACGGTGGGCGCCATTATGTGTGTAAGAAAATCCACCTTCATGAAATTAAGATTAGAGCAAACAATTCTACGGAAAGACAAAACAAAGTTAATCTAAAGACTGAATCTAAATCTATATCATCTCATGGTTCTCTATCCAAGCTTTGTTAAGAGAGATCTCAGGCTTAATCTCTCTCAAGGAAAATCCTAGAATGAGATATGTATGAAAATTAAATGCTCAAATCTAGCTAGAATGCTCAAAATGCTCAAAAAATGCTCCAAGATCATAAGACAAAATAGCAAATGATCCTAAACATGATATGCTAAATGAAATGCAAATGCTAAAAACTCTCTCAAAAGCTCTCAAATGCTCCTCAATGTGCCTATAATATGAATTCTTTTGCTCTTAAATTCTTGGATTCCAAACACAAAGAAAATTGCTTGTATTTATAGCATTTTCCCAAGGGTAGGGGGTAGAGTGAATTGATCATGATCAAAGTTTGGTTAAGTCAAAATCTTTGAGGTGCTTGCAAATGGAGGGAAATTTGGTTTGTTGTCTCAAAGAATTAGGAATTAAATAACTCCATAATTTAATTTAATTAGCCATGGAAGGGTGATTGGGTTGGATTTGATCCTTTTTTATTTGAATTATACAATTAAAAAATCAATTGCATAATTTGATTAATCCCTTTAGGCTTGAATTTAATTATTTGATTTCATGATTATTTGATCTTTTAATTTGATTTGAATTTTGTTCTTTCGATCTGATAAATGTCCATTTGATTTGATCCATTTGTTTTGCATTGAGATGAGATTTTAAGGCATTTGACTGAGATTTATAATTTGGAATTCTTGAGATACACGTGGTAAATTTTAGGTGTCTACAGGTACCATCCCCACCCCAGTTTTACTTTCTATTTGGAAGGTTTTTGGCTAACCAAATACTATGTCATCTGTTATGAATGATTATTTCTTTTGTATGCATGCAATCAAATTAGATAATCTAATTGATGTTAAAGAAGAATAAGTTTTATTGGTTCCTAATTCATCCCCCCCCCTTCTCTGTCACTGTGCATATAATATATTTCCAGCAATAACCACTTGAAAATTCTAATTTCTATGTCTTGATAATATAGGCGTAGATGTGCAAATGCTCATTTTCCCCTTAAAAGACTTCAAAAATTTAATTTTAAGATGTTATCAATTTCATCTTATGGATTATAGCTCCGCATATTAATTTCAATGATATGTTGAAATTTTCTTCAACAACCCCCTCCAGATTCTGTATGGGTCAATCTCAATTTCGAACACTCATCTTTTGGGAACCCAGGTCAGGAAGGTAGGGGTGGTCTAATTAGATACAGGTACGGAAAAGTCCTTTTAGCCTATATAGTTAACTTAGAGTTACAAATATCCCATGTGATAGAGGCGGTGAAGACTTTCCATGATATTGAGTTGGCAGTTAACCGTGGCAATTAATTTTAAAAGCATTATCATTAAAGAGGATGCCTCAATATAATCATGATATTGATGGGAGCTATTAAAGAAGGATGGGAAATAAGGGATCTAATTATGAAATATAAAGGCTTATTGGACATGTTGGATAGTGTCAAATTCTTACACACTTATTGTAAAGGAAATGGGGTTGCTTATAGGTGGGTGCAATGGGTTGAGTTATGGACTCAATTCAAATCTAGTTTGTAACCCAAAATTTAACTCAACAGGCACGTGTGGAGATTGAACAAAATATTGCCACTCTTAGAAAATGATACACATTCAGCATAGGGAATTAATTATGATGAAAGACAATTATTATCTGATGGTTAGAGATTTTAAACATCTAATTTTCCTTATAGTCTTTTTTAGTATTTTGACAACTCCTGCCACCTTCTCTGGGAATAAATTTTAAAATGAAGCTATGTAAGGAGGCCTTATTCAGAAATAACGAGACAACTATGATGAGTATAAGAACAACAATATCCATTGGCCTATTCTGCAAGATGTTCATCTATTGGATAAGTATATTGTGGGTATGAAGGGTTCCAAGCTAGAGCTTTCTACAAATTTTGTGAAGTCTTGGTAGAAATGAAGGGTTAATATTTGAGGTGTCTCTATTATAGTCTAGGTGCAATTAATGGCAACTGCTACTACTTTAGTTTCAGAATGAAAGGCCATTCAAAAAAATTGTAGTGGTCGCTAGAAGCATGATGCAGGAGCATCCTGGGTGTAAGGGCAATCTTGCATCACCCAAAAATATTTCTGTTTTCTTTTCAATAAGGGCTACCTTGTGCAGAGCTGCTATTTATGGAAAACTTGCTATTTTTAGTAAGTTGGTCTTACGATCTCGGAATGTTCTAATTTTCCATGTGGAGGTTCATCTCAGTCATATCAGCCTGCCAGTGAAGTCTCGTGGCTAGATCAGGTCTAGTTTTGAAGATATTGAAAATTTTCGGTATTGAAAACAAGGTACAGAAACTTCGAGCTGAGTTTTGAAGGCTTTAGAGGCCCCGGATGAGGTCGAAACTTGGGGTCGATGATGCTTGCATAATTGATTGTTTGTAGAGTGCTTCGTGGCATTTCCGAAATGGGGCTATAATAGTCAATCGGGTCAACTAGTGATGACTTATGGTCTCCGGAGGTTGGGCCACCTGAAATAGCAGAAAATAATTTTTCCTTCAAAATTTTCGGGTTTCAAAAGTTATTTTGAGCCGACTTTGATGTATTAAAATGAAAAATAAAATAATTCTAAGTTTGGTTGGCCCTAAGGGCTAAATTTCTGGAACCTTCTTGGGCGGTGGAAATTGCCTATATAAAGAAGGCCCGTAGTGTTGTCTTAGGCAGTTCGGGGCAGTTCGGGGTGTGGATCTGAGTAATAATTCGAGGCTTTGTCCTACAAAATATTGTAAGGGGAATGCCCATGTGGCTTTGCATATTGTAATTCTGAAAGTTTGTAATTCTACATTTGTGGAGATAATAAGAAGCCCATTTTCTGTTCTTCCAAATTGTTGTTTCTCTGTTTCTGTTATGTGTTTGTGGCATTAAGGGGAGCACCCTTCATCAAAGCAGGACCTCAAGAAATTCCTGAGTCCAAGAAAAAATATTCCTCATCTCCAAAATAGATTGAACCATGAACAAGTTCCTAGTGACTGCAGAAATGTGGCTCTTGTGTTGATCAAGTTTATCACCCTCGAAGGAACTTCACTCTCATCTTTTTGGTATGCTAAATCCAAAAATAATGGGAGACCCTAGTTCATCAAGGTTTAATTCTTTATTTATATAATTTCCATCTCGCTCTAACCCTTTAGGTAGACCCAAAGAATTCCCATTTGATTGTGGAGGTAAGTAACCCTGTTGATAGTACTAATGATTCCTCATTGTTATGGTTTCTTCTCCTCCTAGGTCGAATAGGATTAATCTCCTTAGAAAAGCCAAGCTTAAAGCTTTAGGAAAACATAAAGAATTGAAAAAAAAATCATTTTTTTTATGAGGATTCTTCTTCCTCCTAGTCAACTAGCTCAGAATGGACCCCAAACAATACACTTTTTAAATCTTTTAATCGGGCTAACAATCCCCTTCCCCTACTTATATTCTTCATACATATCACGGTGAGCCCAATATCCTTTAGAATGTTTCCTCTCCCCAGTCCCATAACCTCACTACTATGGATGACCTTCGAGATTATCCATTGATTCTAAATAATTCTAACAAGTTATACATCCTATACAATTGCTAGAATTCTATAATCAAGTGGCTAATTTCTCAACTTCACACAACTCAAAATAATATTAACAGACTTGAAGCTATTGAAAAGGTTGAACCCGAAGGAATGGATTGGTCCCATACCCATGTAGATGAAAGTGTTTGAGAATTTACTAATGAGATGCCACAGAAGTAGGATAATTGGAAAATCATGTAAGACCAAATGCATGACTTGAAGGGTTGCATTCCCTCAGATGAAGCAAAACAAGAGATGCTCCATGCCTTGGAAAATGTTAGAGAGAACCAAAACTGGGTCGACAAAAGCTGACAGATGTGGTCAATTTTAGTAAATAGATGATGGACAAAATGACTTCTTCATTCAACACTCTCGAGGAGATGATGGAATAGATGAAGGCTAAACAAAGGAAGCGCAAGAAAAATATGCAGGTTGTGGGTCAGTGAGTGAAAGAGGGCCCTTCTACTGATGTGGTTCTATGTCATCCCAGAAAGACTTCCTTTTTGGATACTCTTAACAAGCTCAATAAGAATTGGACAGAGATTAATCTCCTATCCATTTAATTTCCTGTGTTAATGAGTTTTTGACTCTAGTTATTTTGTTACTAGTTCTTTTGCTAATTTTTTTTGTGGTTATGTTAGTTCAATTAACTTCTCGTGAATTTCTTTTGAACTATCTAACTACTACTTCTTCCTCATGGTCAACTAGGTCAAAATGGACCCCAAACAATACTCGTGTTAAACCTTTGAGTCAGGCTCACAATCCCCCTTCCCCTATTTCTATTGTTCATACATATCACGATGACCCTGAGATCTTACAGAATGTTTCCCCTCTCTACGCGAATAAACCCACTACTGTATATGAACTTCTAGATTATCCATGGATTGTGAATAATGTTGACAAGTTATGCATCCTATACAACAATGAGAATTCCATAATCAAGTGGGTAATTTCTCAACTTCACACAACTCAAAAGAAGATTAAGAGACTTGAATCTATTGCAAAGGTTAAGGCCAAAGCAATGGATTGGTCTCATACACGTGTTGTTGACAATGTTTGGGAAGTTGCCAATGAGATGGCGCAAAAGTTCGATAATTGGAAAATCATGGAAGATCAAATGCATGATTTGAAGGCTTGCATTCCTTTAGATGAAGCAAAGCAAGAGATGCTCCATGCCTTGGATAATGTCAAAGTGAACCAAGACTGGGTCAACAAAAGTTGACAGATGTATTCGATTTCTTTAAATAGGATGATGGACAAAATAACTTCTTCATTCAACACTCTTAAGGAGAAGATGGAATAAATGAAGGCTAAACAAAGGAAACATGAAGAAAATATGCAGGTTGTGGGTGAGCCAGTGAAAGAGGGCCCTTCTACTAATGTGGTTCTACGTCATTCCAGAAAGACTTCCTTTTTGGATACTCTTAAGGAGCTCAATAAGGATTGGAAGGAGATTAATCTCCTATCCATTTAATTTATCGTGTTAATTGATTTTAGACTCTGGTTGTTTTGATAAATTGGTTCTTTTGCTAATTATTTTGTGGTTATGCTAATTGAATTCACTTCTCGTGAATTTCTTTTCAACTATCTAATTACTATTTCTTCTACCTGATCAACTAGGTCAGAATGGACCCCAAACAATTCTCTTGTTAAGCCTTCCAGTCAAGCTCACAATCCTCCTTCCCCTATTTATATTATTCATACATATAACGATGACCTCGCGATCCTTGAGAATGTTTCCCCTCGCTTCTCCCACAACCCCACTACTGCTGATGAACTTCTAGATTATCCACAATTTGTGAATAATGTTGACAAGTTATGCATCCTATACAACAGCGAGAATTCCATAATCAAGTGGCTAATTGCTCAACTTCACACAACTCAAAAGAAGATTAACAAAATTGAAGCTATTGCAAAGGTTGTAGCCAAAGAAAGGTATTGGTCTCATACCAGTGTAGTTGACAGTGTTTGAGAAGTTGCTAATGAGCTGGCGCAGAAGTTGGATAATTGGAAAATCATGCAAGATCAAATGCGTGAGTTGAAGGCTTGGATTCCCTCAAATGAAGCAAAACAAGAAATGCTCCATGCCTTGGCAATTGTCAAAGTGAACCAAAACCGGGTCAACAAAAGCTGACGGATGTGGTCAATTTCAGTAAATAGATGATGGACAAAATGACTTCTTCATTCAACGCTCTCTCTAGAGAAGATGGAATAAATGAAGGCTAAACAAAGGAAGCGAGAGGAAAATATGCAAGTTGCGGGTCAGCCAGTAAAAGAGGGCCCTTCTATTGATGCGGTTCTACGTCATCCCAAAAAGAATTCCTTTTTGGATACTGTTAAGGAGCTCAATCAGGATTAGAAGGAGATTAATATCCTGTCCATTTAATTTCCTGTGTTAATTGGTTTTAGAACAACTATTTGTCACGTTGCAATTAGCTATTTTCCTTGTATCACTACAAATGTATTAAACATAAAAGAACCGTCCTGTTTTTTGCGAAACACGTGGAGCCCTTGCTCTCTTTTAATTATCAACGAGCTGAAATAGTTCGATATACATGCATGGTCTTTCAAATCCACCGAACGAGCGTGCGCATACCACCGAATTATTCTGTGCAAATTGCAAATTTTGAATAAATGACAAAGGCTAGATAAAAATCCAGCTAAGGATATAAAGACGCGGGTCAAATCTCCATCATAAAGATGAGTTAAAAACCCTACCAAATTTTACAAATTAGACATGACACAAACAATAAAGACCAGAGTTTCCATGGTGGATGCCTTTGTAGTTTGGACAAAGTAAAGCATACATTAATGGCAGATAATGAAAAAGCTATTCCACTCAAAAGGAGTGCAGCCTTCTATGCTGTCAAGAAGGCGAGTATCCGGTTGGCCATCACATGCCTCAGTATAATAAAGAGCCAGATCCTGTCCTTGGTGATTAAAATTAAACCCTGCTTTGTAATCTCTGGGTATAGAACTGCATCCACACCCTTCAGCGACCATAGTAATAATGCTGTCCACACCACATCCACTCTCTGGGTACACAGTAAAAGTACTACCTGCACAGCCCTTTTCAAGCAAAACACATACCAACATAATGACTCCTACGTGTTTGAAGACAGTCATTGTCTTCATAGCTTCACAATTCAATGCAGTTCTACCGAACAAATTCTTACATGTATTGCTAGAGCAATTGAAAGTTTTATATAAAGAGGAAAGACGGGCATCTCTAGGCAGAAAAGAGTGTCTCCATTGCACGAGACTGAAGAGAAAGGACAACCTTATCGCCTGATGTATAGGAAAATAATATAAAGTTTTAAGATTTAGGAAAGGTTAAAGCTGATTTACAAAGTCGAAATTCAGGTTGCTTGATTATATTTGAAACTGGAGGAGCGTAGGAGAAAGATAAATTGAGCTTTTGCCATTGTTTGTAATATGCGTGAGAGTTGAATGGGTGTCCTTTCCTAGGCCTGCTACTGTGTAGTCTTGTTTTTAGGGCGTCTTTTCCTGGGCTAGGATGCCATTTAGAAGGCCTGCAACTTAACATTAGTGCTTATGGGTATAGGTTAAATAACATTTATTATATTAAAATGAGGAAATTTAGACAATTATATTACAATGCTAGTGAGTGTATATTTAAAAAAAAAAAGTAAAATATACCAGGGATATAATTGGAAACAAATTTTTTTGTTATTATATTAGTATATTATTCTTTAATCAAATATATTTAATAGAATAGTATAATTAATTAGTTATATAATAAAAATATTATTTGTAATAGATATAATTTATTATTTTATATCTAATGAATGTTTTTATATAATTTTTTAAATAGTTTCTTTATTATTATTAAAATAATTTATTATTGATAAAATAATATTATATAACATGATTTCTTATTATATACCATTTAAAAATAAAAAATTTAGAAAGTGTTGATATCAAAGTTAGGCCTTTTGTAATTATTTTTGTTAAATGATAAAATATTTTATCTCTACATAAATTAACATTAGTTAAGAGTAGAGGAAAATATTTATTCAAACTTGTTGGATATGCTATTACAATTGATTAATTCTAGATGGCAAGAGCTCATTATGAGAAAAAAATCTTATAATTTAAATTGGTATACATTCTATTATTGAAATCTACAATATATTGTAATTGATAGTAAGGCATGACAATGTAAGTTGTTTATGGCATAAACTCACTAGTAATTTCCTTACAAGAAAGTAATCATCATAACATTTCTCTATTCATAATCACATGAGTAGAAGATGTCGGGTCTTGGAGAGATAATACTAGTATGGAAGAAAAAATAATATAACACAACTCGGATCAAGGAGAGCTAATACTAGTATGGAAGATGAAATAATAGACAATGATGTACGGATGAAGATAAGAAATTTATTTATAGTGTGTGAATAGTGGTTAAACTCTTACTATCAATGAAGAGAAGGTAATGATGTAAGGACGCAGTTAATAATCAAATCTACGTTTGTAGGTGAAAAGGTTTCTCGCGGGATCGTCGAGTGTGTTGGTATAGTACTATTTAGTGGGTATTGGCTAAATAGAAGACTAAAACGTAAAACATAATAAGAAAGTTGAAAAAAAGTTGAAAAAAAAACTAAGTGTCCCCCTTGGTAAGAAATACGTTTTAGTCTGCTGCATAGACGTTTCCCTATTTAGTGTGGGAGAGTAATATTCCAACACTTCCCTTAATTTTTATTAATTTTTATTGCATGTGTTTGATCATTTAGTGTTCTTAAATTTTTTTTTATAGTTAGTTTTTTTAAATTTTTTTTATAATTTCTTCATCAAATCTACAAATTTCAATTATAAGTGCTTTACATGTAAAATCGACTATGTACATGTAGTTTTGCATTATGTATTAGAACATAATATCAATCATCCTTTCAAACCTTCAAACCTTATGTGATTACTATCGTATTTGATATATATCAATATTTATGCCAGTATAATCTTTGAACATAAGTGTTATTTTATTTTTTAATTTAATTTATAACTCTATACACAATTTATTTTCATATAGCTTGTCGTATATGAATTCTATTTTATATTCCAATAAATCCTTCAACACAGTTTTTAAAACTAAAAATGCTACAAGGATTTAAATCTAACACATTTAGTTTTTATGCCTTCCTCTATTGTAATTCGAATGTTTCATATATTGCATTATGTGAACTAATTTGTTTAAACCTTATCATTTGTAACATAATTTATAATTCTTCCTAGGAGTCAAAACTGGCGCAAATATCCATTGGAAAGTTTGAAGCTTGGTGAACAACATTTTATATCTCATAACATCATCCTTACAAAGTGTACTGAACTAATTAAATTACAACCCTTTGACATTTGTTGTTTACTTTAATTATTTAATATTATAAATGATTTGAACTTAGTAGCATCTAGGTGTTTACAACATAGTCTTTGCATTAAACTAAGTGTCCTTTGACAACATGCTTTTATATATTGATGTATATTTTTTATTATCCTATGTTTTTTACACTTAATGTTCTAAATTTTTTAAATAATAAACCCACAAAATACAGTTTGTTTCCTTGGGGATCTATGGAGGGGGACTTAATAAAACATGGAGTTCTAAATTTAAAGTTGTGGGCTCATAAATATAGTACCTTAGTTTATTACTGGTCTTCTAAACTCTTTTCAATATTGATGGAAAGTATATAGTTAAATAATCAAATAAAATATTTTTCTCTCCAAATATTTTTGGGGGAATCCAAACTTACCCCATGTGCCAATGCTAATGCTTAATTGCATTTCCTCCTTAAATTTAAGGAAACAGTTGTCCTTGTACAATTTTCTATTTGCTAGCAACTATAATGTCTTGACAACAATCCTATACTTTATCCATTCATAGATGTCCATACCGCGTTCCAACCTTCCAGATTTGTACAGTCAGCCAGCGAAAACTGTGGAATTCGGCTTTGTATTTACCCGAAAGCGCGTAAAGAATTCTCCTGCATTCATTGCATTCCATGAAACCGACCAGATTTCTCTAGGATGTTCCGTCAAACGGTTCACTGCCTAGTCTATGCTTCTATATTTTGCGTACATGTCTACCATTTTCAGCTATAGGCGCATCTGCCAACAATCACCCTTTACTGTTTTGATTGATGCATAGGTAACATCCGACCTCAATTTTCAGCTATAGGCGCATAGGTAACATCCGACCTCAATTCCCCTTCCTTGATATATCCTATTCCAAAGCTCCCATTTTGGCATCTCTTTTGATAGATATTTATACCCTATTCTGAAGCTCCCATTTTGGCATATCTTTTGATACAATGTTCTAAAGCTCCCATTTTGGCATCTGTTTTGATAGATATTTATACCCTATTCCAAAGCTCCCATTTTGCATATCTCTTGATACCCTTTGATACCCTGTTCAAAAGCTCCCATCCTGGTAGAATGCTGGCACATGTGGAATTTGGCTTTACGCAATCCACCACAGTGGTACTCTAGCACCATCCAGACTATAATGTTCTGCCTTATAATCTTGCCATCTTTAATAGACACTTCTATAGTCATAATAAATTTTGATGAATTAAATTCATTAGGTTTATGCAGTTTATATGGTTGATTATAATGAATTTTTAATTCAATTTTATAATAATTTTCATCAACATTTCTGATCATATTCTATAAACCATTGCAATATAAAAAAATCCAACACAAACACAAAGCTCAAAACAAAGACTAATGGTTAACTGATATTGGTTCGAGACAATCAAAAAGCAAGAAGGAAAAAGTAAAGCTAGGACAAGGTTATCTGTGTATACCGAGCCTAACATCTTAACCTATCCTTGTCTAAAGAAATGAACACACATAACATTGCTTTGCAAGACTAGAGATTAACACATCCTCAAGCAAATACAAAAACTACTAAATAGAAAATACAAGGAAAAAGTTAAAGTTACTTCATGTCAGGAAAATTCCATTAAAAAACCCTGACATTTTGTTCTTTGACGGATGCAGTAAGATTGAAGTTATACAGAAATTGATTTGTATACTGTGGACACTGATTATAAAATTCTTTCGACAGAGAACCGAGAAGTTCAAGATACTACATTCTAAAGTCAAACTTGGCATCCTAAATGTTGATATAAGGTGAATGCTTTCATATGGCTCTTTTCTCATTATGATAATCTACAGAAACGTGAAATTATTGTTCGAAACAAATGTGCTCTATGCCTTCAATTTGAAGACCCTGCGCAACTCCATTTGGATTGTCCTCCATTATCTTTCAGTCATGATGATTTGATTTAATGGGCATTTCATGGAATAATTATAAGCATATACAAGACTTTCTTGCCAATCAGTTATGCCTTTTGTTGAAGATAAAAGACCTTAATTTGTTGTAGAATATATGCCTTGATCTAATTTGCTGAAATATTCTCTGAAAATGTAATTTACAGATTTTGATTGATACTTCCAAGCATTAAAATGTAATTTACAAATTTTGATTGATACTTCCAAGCATTTTTGTCAGCTTTAAGGTAGAATAACTGCTAATTTAAAAGAGTCTTTTATCAAGTTTGGTTTAAAGATTATGAAGTGACTTTGTCATGGGAATTCAAATTGTTGATGAGACTTGGTATTTAAGTGACTTCTTTATCGGTATCTTTCAAGAATTCTAATGATTCTTTAGTTACTAAAGTGGGTCTTTCTTGTGCAAACGAGTTGTTAAGTTTAATATTGATGTAGCTTTAAGAGATAGTTTTGGAATATTGGTGTGGGAGGTATTTGTTCTTACTATAATGACAAGATCCAATATCGGTTTGCTAGTAGTGATGTTGTTGCTTCTAATAACTTTGTTGAGGTTATGATTGTATGAGTAGATAGATGACTCATTAATACCCCAGCATAATTTGTTCAGAATGACAAGTACGGTGGTTTTCACCGTACGGTGAAACACCTACAGGTAGTTTGAGGCACCATATAGTGAAACACTGTATGGGTAGTTTGAGACAAATGTGTATGGTGAAACCTTGCAGACTACAACACGAGTACTATGTGGAGTACAGTGTTGATGCATGTACGGTGAAGGTGGATTACTAGTATGGATTCCACAATATGAGTACTATACTTCAATACGGTGTCAGTTTCAATGCCGAAGGGAGTCTTCGAGGCAAAGGGAGTGACCCTAAGGGAGTCACTAAGGCGTAGGGAGTGACCCAAGGCAGAAGGGAGTGTCCAAGGTCGAAGGGAGTGACTCGATGCCGAAGGGAGTGACTTCATGCTGAAGGGAGTCTTCAAGGTGAAGGGAGTGACCCGAGGCTGAAGGGAGTGACTTGATGCTGAAGGGAGTCTCTGAGGCGAAGGAAGTGAACCGATGTTGAAGGGACCGTCAACTGGAAGATTGCCAAGGCTGCTAGTAACAGTTTCATGGAGCGACAGTTGCTATATCAAATTCTATAACGAATCACAGAGTGTATAAATTTCTGCAGGATTCGTTAGGAATGATGAGGCTTAAAGGTTGTAATAGTAGAGTGTCAAAGTGGTGTAAAGTCAGGTTTATTGTAACACAATTTGAGTCTGTACAAAAATACATTATAGTTTGTATGTAACATTGGTTACTATAATAAAAAGAAGACACTCGGGTTTTCCGGTGGTGGGTTTTTTCCCATAAGGGTTTTCCACGTAAATTTTGTCTCCTATGTTTATTTTGTATGCATGACATTTTCTTTATTCTTGTTTCATTTGTTTATCTCAATATTCTGAAGTACATTCAGAGTCTTAATTATTTCCCCTATAAATTCGCATTAGGAAAGTGTTTCCGCACCGTTGCTTTCTTAACAAGTGGTATCAGAGCCAATCCAAGTTTTTCTTATCCTCGTTGGGTAGGGTTGGTCGTTGTGTCAATTTGTTTCTAGTGGGGTTTTGCAAAGTGTTCATCTGGAAATTGAGATGATAGGTACATCTAGGACAACAGATATTGAAAAGTACAATGGGACAAACTTTGAGTTGTGGAAACTTAAAGTTGAAGATATGCTTATTGATTGAGATCCATGGATCGGTGTGTCTAGTAAAAAGCCTTCAGGAATGAAACACGAAGATTGGGATCTGGTGGATAGAAAGGTTAGAGGACTGATAAGGTTGAGCCTTGCAGATTTTGTTTTGTTGAATGTCCATGAAGAGAAATTTGCATGTTCTTTATGGAAGAAGTTGGGATATAATTATTAAGGAAAATCCTTGGTAAACAAACTCTTCCTGAGAAAGAAGTTGTACTCTCTAAAGATGGACAGAGGAAGGACTGTGGAAGATCATCTAAATGTGTTCAATATGGTGATTGCACAACTAGCATTTGTTGGTGTGGTCATTAGTGAAGAAGGGTGTTGTATGTTATTGTTGTGCCCATTACTTGATTCGTGGGATCACCTTGTGATGGCCATCGGAAGTACTACCACCAAATTTAAAATGGATGAAGTAGTTGTTGCATTTCTGTCAGAGGAGATGTAGAGGAAATATTCTAAGGTGGCTATAGAGGCTCTCACTGTTTGAGACAGATATAAGGACAAAAGAAAGGATATGAAGTCTGAATATTATGGAAACAAGTCCAAAGTGAAGTGATAGAACTGTGGACAGGCTAGTCATATTCTGAAGAAGAAGAAGAAGAAGAAGAAGAAGAAGAAGAAGAAGAAGAAGAAGAAGAAGAAGAAGAAGAAGAAGAAGAAGAAGAAGAAGAAGAAGAAGAAGAAGAAGAAGAAGAAGTAGTAGTAGTAGTAGTAGTAGTAGTAGTAGTAGTAGTAGTAGTGTATACACCCTAAAATGGTCGCTTAGACTTTGGGCCCCATTTCTCAATTTATCAAATCCCTGAATCAATATTTTCAAATATCAACAATATCAATTATATCAATTTCCTTGATCAAATCATAATCAATTCAACATTCCCTAAGGTTTGAGCCTTATTTAATTTAAAAGAGAAAAAATAAAAATAAAAATAAAAATATTATTTAATTAAGAGAACATGCTCTCTTTTAATTAATTAAAAATCTCTTTTAATTAAATAATAAAATC
>MU225219.1:2388311-2402570 GCA_018584345.1 Thuja plicata | reverse complement strand
TTCTTGATTCTTGAGGATATTGGCATTCTTGCCCTTGTCTTCATTGAATCTCCCATTGCATGGTTTACTAGCAAGGTTATAGGCTTAATAGCTCTAGCTGAGAGAATTCTAAAAACCCTTGCACTCCTTGCCTAGGGAGCTATGGATCAATTTTTGAGACCTCATTCTTGAGTGTTCTTGAATGTAAGGATTCATAGAAGTGTGACACAATTATAGCACACAAGAAGAAGAAGAAGAAGAAGAAGAAGAAGAAGAAGAAGAAGAAGAAGAAGGAGGAGGAGGAGGAGGAGGAGGAGGAGGAGGAGGAGGAGGAGGAGAAGAAGAAGAAGAAGGAGGAGAAGAAGAAGAAGAAGAAGAAGAAGAAGAAGAAGAAGAAGAAGAAGAAGAAGAAGAAGAAGAAGAAGAAGAAGAAGAAGAAGAAGAAGAAGAAGAAGAAGAAGAAGAAGAAGAAGAAGAAGAAGAAGAAGAAGAAGAAGAAGAAGAAGAAGATAAAGGTGTGGATTATGTTTTCATTTGACATGTTATCGTATGTTCACATGGAGCATGTTATCTCTTTGGTTGAGATGTTTTAGATCATGTTGTCATGTGTATGTTCCTGAGACCGTGGTTGGAACTTTGACATTGATCTTCGTTTGTTTTCTTTGTATTGAGTATATTGATCACTTTTTGGATACTTTTGTATATTTCTATGTTGCAATTAGAGTTGGAATGGATTGATCAATGAAAGATGCTCATGGATACTTAGAGATGGTGGTGATGTTTTATCTTGTGATTAGAGATTTTTTTGTTGAAATAGTTGATGGTTTCATCAGGAAGTCTGATAGACATATAGAGGTGTATGTAGAAGGACATGGTACATGGTTGATGTACTGTTGATGTTCTTGATGCTACAAGTTTGTTGTTGCACTTCTACTTGATGTTGTTTAATGGATTCATATCAGATAGACATTGCCTATATAGTGGGAGCTTCTTAGTGTATATGTGGCAAATAGTGCTTTGAGGCTTGAAACTGTATGTTACAGGTTGTATATGTTATTGATTTTGAATTCATGATTGTATAACTTTGAGGTATCAAAATGAATAGGGTTAAGTTCGAATGGTGGACATGGTCATATTAAGTAAATCTGTGATATTAGTACGTACCTCGTCAAGTGGGAGATTGTTGAGAATGACAAGTACAGTGGTTGTTCACCGTACGGTGAAAAATCTATAGGTAGTTTGAGGCACCGTGTAGTGAAACACTGTACGGGTAGTTTGAGACAAATCTGTACAGTGAAACTTGAAAAGTATGACACAAGTACTATGTGGAGTAAGGTGATGCTACAAGTACGATGAAGGTGGAGTGCAAGTATGGATTCTATAGTATGAGTACAATACTTAAGTACGGTGTCAGTTTTGATGTTGAAGGGAGTCTCCGAGGCGAAGGGAGTGACCCAAAGGGAGTCTCTGAGGCGAAGGGAGTGGCCCGTGGTGGAAGGGAGTTTTGAAGGCCAAAGGGAGTGACTCGATGTCGAAGGGAGTGACTTGATGCCGAAGGGAGTCTTCGAGGTGAAGGGAGTGACCCAAGGATGAAGGGAGTGACTCGATGTTAAAGGGAGTCCAATGCAAAGGGAGTGAACCGATGTCGAAGGGACCGCCAAGTAGAGGAGTGCCAAAGCTGCTAGTAACCATTTCATGGAGCGACAGTTGCTATATCAAATTCTATAATGAATCATAAAGTGTATAAATGTCTGCGGGATTCGTTAGGAATGGGGCTAAAAGGTTGTAATAGTAGAGTTTCAAAGTGGTGCATAGTCAGGTTGATTGTAACAAAATATTAGCCTATGCAAAATACATTATGGTTTGTATGTAACATTTGTTACTGTATTACAATGAAGACACACAGGTTTTTTGGTGGTGGGTTTTTTTCCTATAAGGGTTTCCCACGTAAATTTGGTCTCTGTATTTATCTTTTGTGCATGACATTTTCTATGTTCTTATTTCTTTTGTTTATCTGAATATACTGAAGTAGATTCAAACTCTTAATTATTTCCCCTATAAATTGGCATTAGGAAAGTGTTTCCACACCATTGCTTTCTTAACATTATTCTTGCTATATTTTAGAAGAGAAAAAGACAAGATAACTTGAATAATAATTAATTGATTGAATAATTGTGAGTAAGTGCATCAAGATGGTGAATCAAAAGGTGTTCACTCGCCTAAAATAACCAGAAAGTGTTGGTAACACATTTGAGGGTTTAAAAAAAAAGAAATCTTTAATATGGTACACCTCAGAAAACACAATCCTTAATGAGTACAAGGTCTTTAAAATTAAAACCATATATGTGTTAAACTTATAACTAAGACCTGATTAGGTTCATCTAATTCTTACCTTTATTTTTAACAGCCATATGGATCATTTTCACCAGTAGCCCCCAACATTGTTTCAAAACCCCTGTGAATAGCAACCAAAACCCAATCGAGTTATATCCATTTGCAGCGAATATCACAATGCCACAATGTCAAAGAGGTAGGTATTTGGCTTTTGGTTTGCATTTTAATTTCTTCATATTAAAATTTGACTATTTTCTTCTTAGTTTTTTATTAATTTCTTATTTTTACAAAAATCAATATGAAATGCTCAAAGCCCTACACCTAAAAAAAGTTTACCTTATAAATACCATGATAAAAGCCCCTAGGAAAACACTATGATGGCCAACCCTTTAAATCTTGTAAGAAACCCCCCACAACACACCCCAAGACAATTTATTAGGTTTTCTACGCCGAAACAAAGCCCCTATTTCTTAGATAGTTTCTAAACTAAAGACTTGAAAATACTAAAATCATACATCTCATTCCACTGCCTTGGAATCAATGGCTAGTGATGTTAATGTGGCTAAAACTCAAATAAGTAATTAGAAAACTTATAAGTGTTCATGTGACAATAATTATGCAAATGACTTATGATATGATAAAATGAAAGATAAAGTAATAAGGAAAGCTCAAATATGTGAACTATTTTCATTGATCCTAGAATGAATGAGCATGCTCTCCTTAATTCAAAGAAGTTTCCAATACATTGGTATAACCATGAGGGCATCAAATCTAATTTTTGGGATAAGTGGTGGATTGTCTTTGACCGACCTCCTTGAAATAATTATGAGGTGTCTCTCTATTTTTAGGAAAAAACTATACTGGAATTTAACCTTAATCAAATGTCCAATCATTTTGATATAACACACTTCTAGTGTAGTGGTGAAGGCTTCGCTCTAGATAGGCCAAGATCATGGTGGGTAGGTAACTCCCCATATTGGAGATCATTGACAGCAAAACCCATTATTTATTTCACCGTTCCACTATTCATGAAGGAATCTATGGAGGTACAAACTCTTCAAGTAGTTTCCATATTTATGACCATCATCTAGCATGGCACATAGTTATCATAGTCTCTTGGCCTACACGATGGTGCAACAACTTGACCATCTACCTATAGAGTGCCTAGCTCCAGCATGTGCTTTAGTTGTTACCATCTATTCTTTGAAAGAGATACTAATGCACATGTAGATGGTTCAACCTCTCATGTTTGTTCACACTGTTAGTCTAGATGTTATGGGAGTAGTGGAGGCCATCGAGCTAGTCAATCATAATGATGTGGTGTTGACAAATAACTTGCTCCAATATGCATATTGCATTGAGACATAGATATGTCAAATTGAATTTATAATGTTTTACTTATTAAATACAAGAAATTTTCAAATGTGAGTATATTTTTAATTATAGATGGAATAAGATTGATGCATGCATTAAGCATTTCAAGATGTAGTTGTACGAAACATCTACCCAACCATCAGACTACACAATTTATCATATTTATCTATATTTATAAATTGGAATATAATATATTTTCCATTTTCAATTATTTAATAAGTGCAATTTGGATTTTGCATACATAATAGAGTGGAAATAGAGGGTGGTATGTGCATTGTCAACCATTCTTACCATAACTTGTGCACTTGCATCTTCATCAGAGGCAAAAAAAAATTAGAACATGTTAAAAAAGAATAAGAACTTTTATTTAAAATAATATTTTAAACTATATTTTAACTTATAATTGTATATTCATGAGGGGTTTAAAAGCCAATGAGATTGGACCAAATTTCGCAGGTCTATAAGCTATCCTTACAACCATTTCATTTGGCCTAAAAAGCTATACGGTATCCATTTTTGCACGTTTATAAACTTAGAAATATTATTGAAAATGCATATCTTATAAAGTTTGATTATTAAATTATATTTTAATATTTAGTTTGATCTTATATTATTCTTGTAGGGTACACCAACAATTATTGAGGCGAAACATATGTCAACTTGTTCCTTTAGATTAGTCAACAAAGGAAAGCTAATTGAACACATATTTAAATTAAATAATAGTTTAAAGAGCTTATATGAGTTATTACAGTATGATTTAAATGAACTTTTAAATAGATTATATTATATATGTACATCTAGATTAATAAACTTACATCTTCTATCTTCTATATACAATGTAACCAATGGAATTTACAACATAGCTAATTGCACCTCTCTCTCTCTCTCTCTCGATTAATTTCATAAGGCATTAAACTGTACACAAATATTCAAATTGAAATGATGGCTGATGTGTTATCAAATTAAAGTCATTAATTTATTCTTGCCTTGTATATACATTACAATGTTTATTGCCACGCTATTATTGCATGCCTTCAACCTCTTATACGCCACTTCTTGTTATTATATTTCTTCCTACATGAATTGCATTTTGGGGGCATGTGCCTTACCGCAGTTTTGGCCATGATTCTTTAGACAACCAGATTAGGATTTTGTTAGATTGCAATTTGGGAGGCCTCAACGTTTTGTTTGCTAATTTTTTAAACCATTTTGGATGCATGTGTTTTTTTCTACATGGTCGCGGCTTGACCACAATTTTGATTGACGTGCTATTGTAAATATATTCATACATTTATATTGCGTGCATGTAAACTAGAAAAGAGGGAGGCAAGGACCATGCATACCATAATCAAATTGATATACAGAGTGCCAATCCAAGAGGGGGTGCGTTTAGCCTTCTAAGTCGCTCTCTTTTCTTCTTGTCTCCTATTCGCAGTCCAGAGTTGCCTATATCCCTAAGTGAGTTTTGAGACAACATATATTACGTATGAGTATTCCTCTACTGCGAAAGGGTCTTTGTCTACTACCTTTGACCTTAGGGCGGTACGTGTTGTCTTTCCATGGAGACATTGACTTCTCCTTTAATGTAACCCCATCTCTTATCCCCTCATCGTTGGCGTTATATTTACCATGACCCGCGACTATACTCGCATAGTATTCGTGCCTTAGTCTTATGTTTATTTCCCTTGGATTCTGTGCTTTGCCCTGTAATGGGTATTTTCAAATATGGTGTTCACTGCTAGTATTACGATCTCAGCTATTGGGGAATCTCTTGTGTATCCTATTTCAAAGCTTTCATCTTGGCACAAACACGGAGGATGCTCGCGTGTCTGTCTATGCTTCCATGGTGGCATACATGTGTGTGAGGATAGCACCCATTTCTGTAATGCCCTGCCAATGCCAAGGAACCCTCAGAAATATAGGGTGAAATATGCACAAAACAATTTTTTCTTTGAAATAAGTGCAATACAACCATGAAGCATAATCAAAGATAAAACCATCAACAATCATCATTTGACCGTACACAAGAAGAAGGCGTAACAACTTCCAAGGGTTCCATGACAACTCAAAATTATACTCAACAATCATCATTTGATTGTATACAAGAAGAAGGTGTAAGAACTTCCAAGGGTTCCATGACAACCCAAAATTATACTCAGAATAGAGTGTAGATGCTCACAAGACTACCCTACAAGGACTCAGAGTGTGTCCACGAATCACAAGAGGCTAAGTCGACAATAAATCACTGCTACACTAGAGGATATTGAATCAATCCTCTGAAACCTTCTAAAAAATTATTCATTTTAATGCCAAAGAATTGTTCCTACGGTGATTAATCATTCAAGTTCATATCCAACTAACTAATTAAGAACCAATTTACAATCATCATCAAGTATAGACAATCAAATCTGACAACCAAAACTGAAATGGAAGTCATACTAGGTGCAAACACCAATAACAGTCAAAGAAGTTGATTTGCTACGAAGACAACAATCTACACAGGGGTCCATTCATGACTGGTAAACTTCTAAGACAAAAAAGTCTTAGTCTAGTAAGTCGGAGGCACTAATTTGCAGGTGGAGAGGTTGATTAACATAGACACCGACGTGTAGGCACAGGTGCCGATTCAAAAATTTCTACAAAACTTGAAAATATAAAGGTATATTGCCTATGCTAACACCAACGTACAACATATAAAAAACTAACTCTATATCGGGGAGTGTCAGATACTCAAAGTTAAGGCCATGAACACTCGATATTATCAATAATATCATAAAGAATCTACTCTACTAATCATAACATCACATGTAAATATAAATCACTGAAATGAGAAGCAAGGGATAGAAAGATCACGTCATGCCCAAAACTCTATTTCTGAAAGAATTCCACCACCTGTACACCAGTCTCTAGCAATGGTAAAGTGCAATGTTATCCTACCATGTGTAACCCTTAGGCCCACCCAACAATGCTTGTGAAGATAGTAACCCGACCACATTCGTAAGGTACACACACACAAACACCAAGAAGGGCTATCATACATGTCAATCGAGTTCTTAGTCTGAAAAGATGGTACATAGGTCCCAATATAAATTCCAATGCAGATACGATAATACAATTAGGTCAAGGTCACTGCTTAGATGTAGACATGGTGAGGTGTCAAGACTCAAGAATAGAGTGTCATCACACATCTCATAGTAGGTTGTGTGGTCTCAAGCCTTCCTTCATTCATCAAGGAAGACCTACTATGTTGGCTCAAGGTCTGCAAATGACATGAATGTGCTAGCTCAACATGTGAAGACGATCATGGCTATGTTGGCTCAATATTCGCTAATGGGTATGACTATACTGGCTCCATGTCACTAGCAAGATCAGGGTATCAGTGCCAAATTTATCTTCTAATATATGTGTTTACCCCATTTCATTTTCTTTAGTTGTCACTTTCTTTTAATAAATCCTTTAGGTGTCCTATGCCGACCACTCATGGGCCAGGATCCACATTAGGAGCCACTCCACCCAACTACTCTACGTCTACAGGTCAACCATGCAATACTCAAAACAACAAGATACATAAAAAGAATCTCAAATCAAAATCCAAATAAATATGGTAAGCTCAATTGGTCTCGAACTAAGAGCATGGGTCCTTCGGGATCCCAACATGGCACACTCAATGTGCTTGTGATGCAAGCTCAAATACCAACATTACTAACTCTAGATGTGATCTCAAATCAAGCATCAAGAAAACTCCAAAATGGAGAAATGGTAACCAAATATACACTTGACACACACTCAACTAGCATTTTTCCAGGATCATAGACTCCAAAGTGAATTTGAAAACTGAATAAAATAAAACCTCATAAAAGCTAGAATCATGGGCTTAAACCCCAATCCAAAGTTGTACTTAAATCAAAGAAATTGTCATGGACCAAAATCTAATCTAGAGATGTATCATCAATGATGATTCCCAAAAATGACCAAAATGTCAAACTTCCAATGAAGTACAAGAATAAAACCCCTTTTCCCTTAGGCACCCAACAAGACACTTTCCAATAAAATTCCTGTTCTCAGCATACACAAGACAATGGGCAATATAACATTACTAAATCCCCAATTTCCAAAATTGTATAATTGAAACATACATATAAACTCAATCGGGTAATGGAAATAAGCAAGATCATGGGGGAATGCTAATTCTCGGCCTGCTAAATTAATGCATTTTGTTTCAAGGGAAACAAACAAATGAAAATGAAACTTGTGAGAAGCCCTACTTCACACACAACATAAAGCAAAAAATTAAAATGAAGAAAATGATTCCACCACAAAATCTGAAATGACTCCACACAAAGCTTAGAAATGGGGACCCGATTCCAACAACTTGTTAACCATAAAGATTTGGGAAGTGAATTAATCACAATGAATGAAACAAGGATTTTTTGCAAAATAATTTGGTGTGAAATCACAATTTTTACCCAAAAGAAAAGTGAAGAAAAAGAAATATTTTTCCAATTAAAAGGTCACCTTGAAAAAAAAGGACTTTAAAAATAATTCACTTACATAATATAAGTGAACATATATGTCACCCATACAAAGATAATATTGGCTAATTCATGAATGACCATTGATACTATCTCCTCTACCACTACGAGGGAAAAATACACAATAAAAAGTTGCAATTCAGGCATAATGATGCCTTTTACCTATTCACTAAAAGATACAAAGATGAAGAGAAGTTCCTCATAATATAAATAGCTAAAGCGCATATAATAATAATAATAATAATAATAATAATAATAATAATAATAATAATAATAATAATAATAATAATAATAATAATAATAATAACAATAACAATAACAATAACAATAACAATAACAATAACAATAACAATAACAATAACAATAAAATGTGCCTAATAGAACACTAATGCTCTAGTGACACGATCATTCATATATATTAGAATGTCACAGAACTGGTCATTCCATATTCTAATCCTCAATGTAAACTTCATTTAAATTATACATTATATTTAAATATAAATCATTAAATAATTATTTACAACAATTAGAGCATATAAGAATGAAAAAATAGTAAATATTCATCAGCATATACAACACAATATAACCAGGAATGAGATAAAAGCATCATCAATATATAACAATCTAATATTTCTTCAATGCAAAAATACACCATATATCATCCTAAGGTATCATGTCACATTAAAAACAATATCATCCTATAGAAATGATCAAAATGGTAAACAACATAATCTAGCATATAAACCAACCATGGTACTAGAACCTGAAATAATAAGCTGCCACTTAATGCATCTCACTATGCAAAAAATCATAGAATAAAACAAGAGTCTAGCTTGGATCAAAATAGCAAGAAATAGAATGCGACCACAAGAGGCACTACATTGTCCCCCCTAGGCATAGGATAACTCTTGGAAGCCTACAAAAATATAGGGGTACAAATCTCTCAATTGTGAAGCATCCTCCCAAGTGGAAAAAGTCTCATCTCTTATGTCCCATTGGACCCTTACCTGCTCGATGTCTTAGCCCCTAAGGGTAAACCTCTAATGTTGAAGAGTGCGGATGGGTTCCAAAGAAAGTTACTCATCCTCTACATGTAAAGCTCCACAATCAAGAACATTGGTAACATTGGAAATATACTATCTCAATACACGAAAATGAAAAAAACTATGGATGCATGATAGGCTAGGTGGAAATGCCAATAAATAGGTAATGGGACCAATCCTCTCAAGAATATCAAAAGGGCTAACAAAACATAGTGCTAGCTTAGAGACTTTCCCATAATGAATGGGGCTCTTCCATGGCCAAGCTCGCAACAAGACATGGTCAGCCACTAAGAAGTGATGCTCCAACCTTGTGGGTATCGACATACTTCTTCTCCCGATCCTGAGAAGTAACCAAATGCTCTCTAATATGAGCCACCTTCTGGTCCATATCCTAAACCATCTCAGGACCCAAAACTACATGGTGCTGCAAATGATCTAAAATTAAAGGTGTATGACATGGTTAACCATACAAGAGCTGAAAATGAGAGGTGCTAAGAGAACTATGGTACTCATTATTATAGGAAAACTCAACCAAGTAAAAATAGTCCTCCCACCTTGATTTTTGAGCCATAACATACATCTAAAGAATATCCTCAAAAATCTAATTCACACACTCTATTTGACCATCAGTCTTGGGGTGATATGTTGAACTAAAATTGAGTTGCACACGCAAAGAATGCTAGAGAGATGTCCATAGTGCAGAAGTAAACACTGGATCTCTATCTAAAATGATCCTATGAGGCATCCCATTCAATTGAACTATATCATCCATGAACGCATATTCTATTGAAGTAGTAGTATAAGAACCTCTCAGGGGTTAAAAGTGAGCCACCTTGGATAACTTGTCCACAGTAAACAAACTAGCATCATGATGATTCGAAGACATAAGTAGCCTTGTAATGAAATCAATAGATATAGTATCCCACTTCCTCTCAGGAATGGAATGTGGCTACAAAAGTCCTATCAAATGTTGATGCTCTGCCTTCACTCTTTGACACTTCAGACATCTAGCCACAAAATTGGCAACATCATGTCTCATACCTACAAAAAAGTAAAATTGTCTACGACTGGCATACATCATCTTGATACCAAGATATACAAAATATGACACATAATGTGCCTCAAAAAGGCTAGAGAATGAGGATCACCTAACACTAACACATAAATACATGCATGTTTCCATAAAAGCCCCTCTGACTCCAAAGAGTATCCTTAAAAACTAATGTGCATGGGCATGTTTGGACTCAATCTCTACCCTAACTTCCTAATACCAAGTGTTCCCAGGTAAAACCTCAAGAATATAGCTATAAAAATCTAGATTGGGAGGTAAAATAGGGATATCATGCCTCCTCCTACTCAGGGCATCTTCAACAACATTTTCTTTCACCTCAATTTAATGAACATCAAAATCATACTCACAAAGAAACTCCATCCAATTCTATTGTCATGCATTCAAGTTTGGTTGAGAAAATATATACTGCAAGCTATGATGATCACTATTCAACTCAAATATGTGACCGAGGAGGAAATGTCTCTAGCGCACTAGCGCATGCATAACTACCATCAACATCAAATCATGAGTGGGGTAGTTTAGCTCATTATCTTTGAGCTTCTGGGACTCATATGTAATCAACCATCCCTCCTATATAAGAACTATCCCCACACACTATAACGACGCGTCAGTACATACCATGAACTCACCTGCAAGATGTGACACTTCCAAGATAGGTTCAATAGACAAATGCTTGTTAAGAGCCTAAAACACTGACTCACACTATACAAACTAAAGAAATATATTCCCTTTCCTCTAAAGTGAACTTGTTAGTATAATTATTAATTAAACCTTACTTCAGTTTACTTAGGATAATTCATTGCATAGTAGTTTGCATATGAGACACTTAATAGTTTGCTTTTAGATTTTGCACATGGTGTAGGAGAAATTCTACTTTAGGTGGTTATAGTTGTTATCTCATGTGTGACATCCTCCTTTAGTGCTCTTATCACATTATCATCCTCTAATTGTTGCACATGTTTACACATGTTTCATTGTATAATGGAGGATGATCCACCTTTGGTGGACATGTGATTACACCTTATGTGGTTGATAGGTTGTCTCTTGCATCGTTCCTAGTTATCATGCATTACCTATATATTCAGGAATATCTACATTGTACATAATTAATTTTGTATCTATTATTAGTTGATCATTATTGAATCAATCAACTAATCATATTATATGTTTCTCTCTTGTGCTATCACTTGAACTTCTAGAACTTGGCATTTCACTCTTTGCCTTTGGAAAATTTTTACAGAATTGGTAGGATGAGCTAACCAAGAAATTTCCTTCACCAATTAACAATATGAATCAGGAAAATCCATCAAAAAATGAACCTTAGGAATGCTAGTCAGCACTGGCCAACCAATAATAGGTGGGATCTTTGAAGGATTCATATAAATACCCTTTCCATAGATGACATGGCCCAAATATCTCACCTCAGTCTGGAAGAACTCATATTTGAGAAGGTTGCCAAACAACTGATGGTCACTAAGAAACTACAAAACCTAACACAAATGGCCCTCATGCTCCTCAATAGTCCTCGAATACACTAAAATTTCATCCAAAAAAATAAGGATGGCCTGGATAATATAGGTGCAAAACACACCATTAATCAAACTCATGGACATTGATGATGCATTGGTCAACCAAAAGGGTACAACCATAAACTCATAATGCACATATCAAGTGAAAAATGTTGCCTGATTAATTTTAGCGTCATGGATATGAAACTAATGATATCCTGACTTAAGATATATCTTAAAGAAACCTCTCACTCCATTCATCTAATAAAAAATCATCAATCCTTAGCAAGGGATATTGGTTCTTCACGGTCACCTTATTCAAGTGCTGGTAATCGATGCACAAAATGCAAGGATCCATCCTTCTTAGTCATAAAAATGCTTTTTTCATCCCAAGGAGATACTCTAGGATAAATATGGACGTTGGCTAACAAATCCTCCAAATACAAATGGAGCTCACTCAACTCTTCAGTGGTCATACAATAAGTTACCCAAGAAATAGGATGAGCTTCAAGAATGAGATCAATATGTAAATCTATGTTGTGGTGAGGCGGCATACCCGACATCTATCTCAGAAACACATCTAGAAACTCACAAAGTAGTGGATGATCATCAAGAGACACCTCTCGACTCTCAACCCCATCAAGGTCACTAAGAGAGACTACAAATAAATAGCAACCCTATCGCATAATATATTTCAACTGCATGGTTGAGCTTATGCAAAGTGAAATAGGTCTAGGGACCCTACAAGTGAAACATACCCACCTTTTTCATCTACAAACTGCACCAACTTGCGTTGATAATATGTAAACACTTGTTGGGAAACCAACCAATCCACACCAAATATATTTGTTGGAAAGTAGCCCATTTTTTGTATAGAGGTTTTCATTTATGGAAACAATATTATTCTATGTGGTCACTTGAAGTGAAACGCAGTTTTGATATTTAGTTTTATTAAAGTGACTAAGTCGAGGAAGCAATTTATTGGCTAGAGAAGTATAGTTTTGATTAGTGAGTACTTTATATGGTGAAATAAGTCATGTGAGATAATAGTAAGGTATTTTTGGATATGGTAAACCTTCAATTAAGATCTCTTGTATTTTGGAATTTATTTTAGAGAGTTATAGCCTGTTGAAGTCATGCAAAGATAGTGCAACAACGAAGTAGAGAAATTGAATGGTTGCGATGATTAAGGAAGTATAATGTGGAATCTAGAAGTGCTAAGTTGGATTTGGATTGGATCATACCCCACTTTTGTTATAGTATGATCACTGACTATGGATTTGATAATTAGATAAGTGTTGGACAAATTTGGTAATGTTCTTGAGAGCTGACTGATTATGAAATCAAGTATATATGAAGATGTTTTGAGATGTGAAGATATGGATAGAATGTGTAGATGCATTTTTATGTCACAATCAGAAAAAAGTTGATGTGAGCTATACTTGGGGACTACTTGAGCATAGAAGATTTTTGTATAGTTCAATTTTTGTATATAGCATTGTAATATAACATTATTTTTTTTTTAAGAGAAGTTTACTCATTGTATATGCCTAGCAGGGTTTTCTATTCCTTTAATAAGGAAAATTATAGGTCTCCTATTGTAATATTCAACTCCTAACAAAGGCTAGGTCTCCTAATAGGGAAACTATACTTTTATTTCATAATTTGTGGGTATCATCCCCACCGGGGTTTTCCCTCATCCAAGGTTTCCTCATGAACAAAATCATGGTGTTATGAGTTATCTTCTTTATGTGTATGTTCTTTTCATTTCAGGAATTGTATGGTTAAGTTGGAAGTTATTAAGTTTGAATTTAAAGTGTTGTAATAGTGATCCACCCCCTCTCAATATTACCTAATCCTAACATTTGGATTAAGAGCTTGTGGTCCTTGGAGAGAAAGTTTTAGAGCTTAAGGGAGATCCAGATGGATTCAGATTGTTTGAAGGAGAATTTTGAAGTATAAATTGAAGACCTTGGTACGGGTAAAGCTGAAAATGGTGATTTGAAATTCAAATTGAGAGGAGAAGAGAGTTTCATCTGAAAACTTAAGGCACAACTTGAAATTTCCAGGAATCAAAGGCAAGATCTTATGGAAAAGATAAAAGAGGATTCAGATAATGATTGATCTGATCAGGTAAAACAACTTGAACAAGAAAAAGATGCATTGAAGTAGGATCATTAAACTACTTCTATTCTGATGTCTAAGTTAATTCAAAAAGAGACAAATGGAAAAACCAAAATTGAAGAAATCCTAAAGCATGCAAATGTTGAGATGGGAAAGATGCAGATTGAACTTGGTGACTATAGAACCAAGTATCATGAATTATAAAAACACAACCAAATCATAAAAGGAGAAGTTTTTGAGGCTAAGAAACACAATGAAAAACTTCATATGAGCAGTGAAAAGATATATATATA
>MU225219.1:2376075-2387468 GCA_018584345.1 Thuja plicata | reverse complement strand
ATATATACATATATGTATATATACATATATATATATATATATATATATATATATATTGAAGTTGAATGTTCCAAATCAGAAGAAGAAAAGTTTAAAGAAAAGATAAATGAAGAAATACTTATACAAAAAGAGCCTAGAAAGCATATTAGAGCTTTCAGAGGTAGATGTTTTGGATGCAAAAAAATTGGTCACATGAAAAGAGATTACAAAGGTAAAATTCCTTACATACCGTATTCTGCTTATTGGTTCAATTGCTATGAATATGGACACAATCTTGTCTTCTTGAAGACAAAATGTTGAAATCCTGATCAATCTTACACTAAGAAATATTACAATAGAGAAGAAACGATAGCTAAGATCACATGTTACAAGTTCAATAACTTTGGACACATCACAAAGTAATTCAAGTTGTAGATTAATAAGAAAAGATCACCTCCTACATGCTACAAATGTAACAAACAAGGATATATCGTGAACTTTTTTAGGTATAATGGATCTATAGGTAATAGAAGACCGCCACCTATTGTGATAAACAAAAATGTTGGTGATGTTGGAAAAATATGGCATATAACATGGAAGAGTTTAACAATCAATTTGTGAAAGAAAGTGGTAAGGTTTGGAAAGTGAAGGACCCGAGTGAGCCTAAGGTTCAGGTAGATTCAGTTGTTGCTATTGAACCCTCGCCTGATGTTGTTACATTACCCTAGGTGGATAGGCATGGCCTTAGGGGGAGCTTTAGAGAAATACAAAAAAAATAATCTAGCCCTTATTTATGTGGAATAATCTTTGTGAGATTATGGAGAGTATACATGATTGATATGAAGCACATATCTAAGATCGCACAACTATACAAATTGTATGTTTTGATCACCAAATTAATAATTGACTGGATCATTTGCAGAGTTAAGGTTATTGGGAAATGTGCCAATACTTTCATGGTGAAGTATAAGTCTATTCATTCAAACATATCTAATCAATATTTGAAGCAGAGTTGAATGAGATCAATGAAGCAAGCGGAAATTTAGGACACCTTTTGATTGATCGAGTGTGAATTCATAGATTCATTGAAGAAAAAGAGGTATTATTATTTTCAAAGCTTTGATAAGGGATACTCCATTAATCATTGATGTCAACGAAAGGCCTAGGTATAAGTTTAAGAAACAACCTTGTAAATCAAATGAATAATATCCTGAAGGTGCATTTTCTTAAACACCCTACGATATTCTATATCAACTAAAGATATTAGTTCATACGTCCATTATAATTATGAGTCACTTGGAGACTTTGAGATCTATAAGGAAATGAAATATGTGATAAAATAATATGGTAAATGGAAGGATGAGTTCTCCCATTTGGAAATCCTAAGTGTGATGTGAATGACAAAAAATTATGAGTTTGACGAAGAAGAATGTATCTAAATCATGTTAAGTAGAGTACAAGATCAATTCATTTGGATTAGTGATCAGCCTATGAAGATATGTAGTGAGTTAATTCTTGACATAACTGGTTTGGATAAATATGGTGCTATCCTAGTTATAGAGAAGAGCACAAAGAAGCAAATGGAAACCCAAACCCTTACTAAATGGGATAAGTGAGCGATGACTATAACTGACATCTTCCAACAACATGTGATATTGGTTTCAATGATATAAGGTTACAAAATTAACTACAACAGTCTAACTAACTCATTATTTGATGGAGTTATAATGATGGCATATATAATGGTAAAGGAAAATGTTAAATACAACCTTTGTAAAGCACTTGCACAATAGTTCTTAGAGAATGTGAAGTAGATAAAGAAAGAAAAATCTATAGAATTTAGACTTGGATCATTATTAATATATATGTATATCCATATAGTGCACAAATTTCCTAGAATACACCCAAGAGCTTGGAAGGATAAAAAACCTACTAGAATTCAGATTAAAAATAGCTACAGAAGTTAGAATAGTGATTGGGTAGATGGATAATTATTTGGAATAATTAAGATTCTATAGAGACAGAAGGGAAGAATGAGGATACCTGAGGAGATAGTGATAAGTATAAGGATACAATAAATTTCATGGTTGAAACTGATTGTGTGTGCTTTGAGGCAGTAGAACCGAGAAATAAATGGTGTTACCCTATGGGGTATGAGTTTAGTTCAAAGATATTAACAATTCAAGTTGATAATATATTATCTTCAAAGATTAATCCATCAAATAAATGATGGGGAACTTATGAGGAAAAGTTAGCTAAGATACGAGAGTAATAGACCAAAATAGAAAGCAGAAGGAAAATTGAGAATCTTGTAGATGATCTAGGAGAGAAGGTTGGTATTTCTAAAGAGGAGATATAGGAGACAAGGAAGAAGATCGATAAGAGTGCTTCTAGATTGGTGAGCACTACTCCTGCAGCCCTTCCACCACCATAAATTGAGAAGACTACAAGTCCACCTCTTAATGTGGTAGAAGTGCTTGCTACTACACCATAAAAAACAAAGAATACATCACACACAGAGGAAACAATAGAGACCACTCTAAAGAGGACAAGGTCCTCCGAATAGAATTTACCACAAAAAAGATAGATACTAAAGTACAAAAGAAGAGAGAAGAAGAAAAGAATAATACTAAAGAAAAGGAAGTTGAAGTTAAGAAGGAAAAAGACAAGAAAATAAAGGCCAAACAACTATGGAAAACAAATCTAAAGATTTTGGTGAAGAGCATCATAGAACAAGGAAAACTCAACCAGTTACCTAAATACTATGACAAGTATGATGAAAGAGATAAGACTCTGATTAAGTATTTTTTCATAGATCTCATGTTCACATTTAAGAAAAACCTAATTGAGATGGAAGGTATTATTCCCAAGGAACTATATGAGAAATTGGAGATTAGGAAATAGTTAGCACTAACCGAGGATGAATAGATTAGAGTGAAAAAAATGAGAATATGCTACTAGTCATATCCTATGATGAACATGAAAGAATTTTGAAAGCATTAAAACTATTTTTGAGAACTAAAGAAAGATTGATAAAAATAATGGGATGGAAATATGATGAGGTCATTGAGGATACACACAAAGATATTGATAAGATCCTAATGGAGACTGAACCTGAGAAGTATTCACCTCCTAAGCCTATGCATACTAACGTTAAATACATCCTAAAGGGAGATTCATCGAAGATAGCTGAGATAAACATTGATACTTCCAACGATGAAGAAGATAACAGTCAATTTTTAAGTATAGTGAAGCAACTAGATTTATTTGTTTTTGGTGTGCCTGTGTTATTAGACACATCACTAGATACAAATGAACCCTTTCAAGAAAATTTAGATATAGTTCCTGATATAGATGGAAGAAATGAAAAGGATACATAAAATCCTAATGAGGAAGGGCATTCATGTAGACCTTATGGAAAGATATATTGTCAATTAGTGTCAAAACACTTAGTCCTCCAGTATCAACTGACCCAGCAAGCATTATGCAAAGTCCTGAGTGATCAGTGTTTCTCGAGTAATCAACATTACCCGAGTGACTAGCATCACCTGAGTGATCAGTATGACCAGAGTGATTTTTAGTATCACCCGAGTGACAGTTTATCACCCGAGTAGACTTCTAGACCTGAGTGATAGTTTGAAGCCGACCTTGCATATATTGTTAAATATCATTTTGTTTATTACAAGCTTACTTATAGAGTTATTCGTTTGGATAAAGATATATATGTAAGATAGTTTGTTTTATCCAAAAGTAGTATGTATGGTGTATATGTATGAAATGTATGTATATGTATAAGACATGCGAATGACGGTTTGATTAAAGAGAAAAAGTATTCAGGATAGCAGAGTCTCATCTATCACATTCATGTGATCAGTTATATTCAGAAGTATCTTATTCAACAATCATAGTTGCACAAAGCTGATCAGCAACTAGTTCATTCTCATAGGTGGATCAACAAAATCCTTTAACAAGGTGGACCTAATAGTCCTTTCTCTAAATCTATTAACAGAGTTGCATTACTCATTGTATTGTATAAAATCCTTTAACAAGGTGGACTTAACAGTCGTTTCTATGCTCCTAACACCTCGCATACCATTAGAAGTGGTCATTGTAGGCTCTAACAGGCTAAATTTTCACTGCAGTGCTAAATATTGTGGGTATCATCCCCACCCCATTTTTACTTTCTTTTGGAAGGTTTCTAGGTAACCAAATATTGTGTTATGTGTTGTGAATGATTCTTTACTTTCAAGTTCTATGCATGCAAAAAAATAAGTTAATCTAATTGTGGATTAAAAGGATTAAGTTTTATTGGTTCCTGATTCACCCCTGCTCTTAGCCACTGAGCACATCATATATTTCCAACAATTGGTATCAGAGTAGCGGTTCTCTTATTAGAAGTTTAATATCTTGAGAAAAGATCAGAGGATATGGAAACATATAGACTGGAGAAAGCCATTAGGAATGATAAGATAGATTTTAAAGTGGCCATGGATCAAATCATGAAACTTAAGGAGAAACTCTCTCTTTCCCTGAAAAGAAGAAAAGAATTAGCAGTGAAGATGAATGACAAGAACTACATAGAAGAAAGAATTGAAGAATTTTGTAAGGATAGGAGTTCTAAGGAAGCTGATGCAGCCATTGAAGACTTACTTACAAAGAATCTCACTTTACTTGAAGAACTCAGAAAGTTGAAAAGAGAACAAGAAATTCACTCAATCAAAATATGTGAAGTCATGGAACTAAAGAACAAAGAAGAAGATGACAAAAATATAGCACAAGAAGATAAAAGACTAGTGAGTACAAGATTAGAGGAAAAATAAAGTGAAATCCAACACTTGTCACTTTAGCAAACTGATTCGGTAAGTCAACTCAATGATGCAACACATGAAGTTGTCATTCTAAGAACATAAAATTAAAGACTGCAGAATGATCTCAATACTGAAAAGAGAAAAAATAAAAGTATAATGAATTCACAAACTAGCATGGAACAGGAAACAAAATTCAAACATCATGGATGGACTAGATTAGGTTATACTGAACAAGATGAATCCTCACAGCAAGGATCTCAAAGGAACAACAAGCCTACATGCAATCATTGTGGTAAGTTAGGGAATAAATCAAATAAATGTTGGAGCAATGGAAAGTCAAAATTTAATGGTAAATGCTACAGTTGTAAAAAAAATGGACATAGATCAAGTGAATGCAAAGAGAAACCTAAGTTTGAAGGAAAATGCTACAAGTGCAACAAACAAGGTCATAGATCTTCTGAGTGCAAAACTAAGAATTGGAATCCTGGTGAACAATTAGCCAAGGAAATTTTTGGTTGGGATTACAACACATGGTACCGATGTTGTTATTGTGGTGAATAGGGACACATTAATGCAAACTGTATGAAGACTCACTTCCAAAAAGGGGATCCTACTAAGAGATGTTATGTGTGCAAGCAACTCGGTCATCGAGGCAAGAATTGTATGAACAGAAAAAAATTTGATACTAGTTTTGAGAATCAAAAAGCCAAATTCTCAGAAATTAGAACTCAGATGAGAAAACAATGGGTAATAAAATCCTTAGATAATTTAGATCAAAGAAATGAAGGATCTAATGACACCCTAAACAGTGATCTCAGTGGATGTACGATTACAAAATAGGAATGTAAGGAGATGACTAGAACTGTGAAATAAAATCCATAATACATCAGTTCTAGATAAGCTAGCAAGTCCAAATCCACATATTGATGCATGAGAACATATTATATCTCTACCTGAGTTAGAATGTTAGTAACACTTGAGCTACTCTAGCTTAACCAAGCTGAGTTGGGCAGTATTGATAATTGGAAAGTTGGTTTCACCTGAGCTTCTGAGTGAATCTTAGAGAAACACTCGAGTCATGCCAGCTACTATGTATGGAGCATTCAATCAAATACTCTAACGGTTGAAAATATTTTATAAATGAAGGGTTGTAAATATTATTGCTTACAAATTTTTCAGTTTACAAATCAATTCAAAGCCCTTAGTGATCCAGTGCAAATTTTTGATTGAAAGTGAAGTTTGATCATTTCATCCAAACAATGTAAAATCCACTGCCAGCAGTAAGGTCAAGAAAGGTTCTAATATGTTTGTAAGGAATGCAATTTGTGATCCTCCATTGTTTAAGCTTCATCTGGCAATTGCAGAGGAGATAGACCCAATGGGAGCTCATTACCTGATTCCTCTAGAAGTGTTACTGGTTAATGACATCCGAAGCTTCTATCATTGTAATATACAAGAGCTTGGAACCATTGAGATGAATAAGGTATATGATGAATTATGTCAAAATGGGAGTCTGAAGCCCGAGCATAAGCACCACAAAACCAAGGGTTTGATACACATCATGCACATGTCGAGGGATTTCCAGAGAAAATAGATGAGATATGTTCTTAGCCGTATCCACGACATGCACCCATGGTTGGAACATATTGTGAAAATCACGAAGCAAATAATTCACCATGTCACTAGATTCCCTATGCTAGAAAATATGAAATCTACCAAAACCCTAACCTGAGATGACCTAGATGAGTTAACTCTTACCGAGTGGGATGGTAGAAGCATGAGACTTAATGCAGTAACTGATATGGAATTGAAATTTGGAATTCATGCTATAGCCCACAAGATATATAGTTTGAGTAGACCCAACAGTGTTTTGTGAGAAGCTGTTGACCTAGCATACAAAGTGGTGAAAAATAATTTGGTATTCGACCTAGCAGAACTATAGCTCATCCAGTTGAGAAAGAACATGGAAAGCATTTGCGTATCCAAATCCAATTCATGTAAGTTTGGCTCTCTACTAATCTGCATAATCTTTTATGTTGAGAAGTTATTTCCCTCCAAGGGTACAGTAATAGGGAAGAAGGATAGATGAATAATCCATCAAATTAATGAATTCATAGCTGAGTTAGGACATAACTTTGATAACATTATGGGTGGATACTTTGATAAATTCAAACAAAAGATGCAGAGTAGGTACAGAATTCCCAAACTAGTTGAAGATTACAAAGATGAAATATGTTTCCTAGTTGATTGTGATAAGGTTTATATACAAGCAGCAAAGCCTAGGGTTGCATGGGTAAAACCATTTTCATATGAAGTCAACAAAGATGACATAAGTGATATCATAGAGGCTCTTGTAAATGAACCTGCCAATCCAAAGGCATCCTACTTTGGAACATATGAGGAAGCAAAGACTAGGATATATTTGGAGATTGAGATTCCCAAGATATTTAAAAGAGGAAAGAAAAGGCTTGATACATTTAAGAAGAAGTATGGAAAGACCTCTCACTCTCCTACCATCTCTGAGAGTAAAGAGGATATCGTTAAAATAGAGGATGATGAATCTGAAGAAAAAAAGGAAGAGACTGATATTGAACCTCCTCAGAAGAAGAGAAAGGCGACACCCAAACATAAAAAGGCAAAAGGTACTACCCCTGTTATCACCTTAAGAAGATCAAGGAGAAGAATTGTACTGGGTAAAGATGAGGATGATGATGAAGAAGCTGATACAGTGGTTTTCACAAAACCAACACCCACACTTGATCATAAGATTGAAGAACTGAAATAAGGAAGAGATATGAGTTGTTTTAAGTCACCAAATTATGCTTCTAGGACTAAGGAAGAAAAGAAGAAGATTGAAGAATCAGCGGTGGAGAAGATGGGAAAATGGAAATATGACCCCTCCGAGTTGAAGAGTTATATGACTGAAGACATATTCAAGGCAGTCTCCATTCCTTGGAACAATGCAGTCCAAACTGAAATGGACATAAGGGAATAGACATTGAAGCAAGTTATGTCTGCAATGAAGGGAAAAGAAGTAAAACAAACCTTGAGAAAATATCAAAATTATCACACCTCCAGATTCAGGGCATTCCAAATTTTGAACAAAAACATAGAAGATGTAGTTCAACATGCTACATTAGTGTGGAAATCAATATTTGACATAAATGAATATAAAAACAAGATAATGAGGCAGAAGTACAAAGTACAAACCCTCCAAAATAGGTAAATGATGATAAATTACCTGAGGTACAAACTATTGAAGAGTCCAATGTTGAGAATATTGCAGTTGGGGTAATGGCATCATTACCCCAATCCCCTATCCAGAATATAGTACCTCCAAGAAAGGACAAGGTTGCAGAATCCACATCTGAACAAGTAGTAACTGAGCAATAGGCTCCACTTACTACTAAGCCAAGCATACCTAAGTCGTAGAAAGACAAAGTAGATATTTTTACTACCAGTATTGACTCGTCAGTTTAATATTGATTCATCAATTGGTATTGTAAAGGCCAATGACCTAATTGGAACGAGTACTAAAGAAAAGGATGAGGAAGGTAAAGGTAAGTAAATTATTCCTTCACTATGTCCTAAGGAAAAAGGAAAAGAAAAAGAGGTAATTACTGATGAGATAGATCTTGATAAATAAATTGTCATTGAAAATTGGGATCAATCCAGCTTATCTATAGAGAAAATGGATATTTTGGGAGAATTGTGGAAGAAAAGAGCTACACAGCAGAAGCTCCAAAAATAAAGACAAAGGAATAAAGTACTTGAAGATGTTAAAGGCATATTTGTAGATGCATTGCAGATTGAAGTCAATGAGAGTGACTCAATAATGGACTAACTTGTCGAAATTGTCCACAAGTTCAACACAAAAATGAATGGTCAAGAGAAGTTACTCGAGAAAGTAGAGAAGAAATTTGAGAACAAGGTTCTAGAAAACATTGCAAAGAAGATTGCAATTGACCAAGTGCAGCTTACCAATATCATCAGCACTCTAGAAACCACTGTGACCAATGTGGTAGCATTATTTGTAAATTTGAGTGACACCTCTAAATTTACTATGGAGATCAAGAACAAGATAGTGAAGATTGATGTAGACATGAAGGAAAGTGCAAGGCAGTTAGCGCTTGACCCAAGCACTAGTTAAACTCACTTCATGAAGGTAAGTATCTTACTAATCTATAGGCTGGATTGTTGAGAGAAGAAGGAAGAACTAGAGAATCACTTACAGCAATCCAAAGCCAATTCGTACCACACATGGATGGAATGCAGAAACACATAACACATGCAAAGACACTCATTCATGACAAAAAATTTTCAATTGTTGAGATAATGATAGAGTTGTCTGCAAAGCTACAAATTGAATTGCACATCTTGAAGGTGCTACAAGACAATTGGAACAACACTTTGTCTCATATTTTGAAGGTACATAGTGATTTCGTATCCTACTTTGGAATAACCTTGTAAATATAAATTTTGGTATTTTTGTCAAACACAAGGGGGAAATATCATTATATTGTAATAAAGGGGAAATATCATTGAGGAAACACATGTACAGTGAAAAATGTAGAAAATATACTTTACAAAAACAATTGTTGAAAAACACAAAAATAGAGTCAGTTGGACCCGAGCAACAAAAGCAGTGTCAAAACCCAAGCAAACAGTAAGGGGGAGTTTTGACATAGTAGACACAAAATTCAATGATAAGTGTTTTTGTCACTAATGCCAAAGGGGGAGATTGTAGACCTTATGGAAAGACATATTGTCAATTAGTGTCAAAAGACTTAGTCATCTAGTATCAACTGATCCATCAAGCATTATGCAAAGTCCCGACTGATCAGTGTTTCCTAGGTAATCAACATTTCCTGAGTGACCAGCATCGTCTGAGTGATTAGTATGACCTGAGCGATTTACAGTATTTTGTGAGTGACAGATTATCACCCGAGTAGACTTCTGGACCTGAGTGATAGTTTGAAGCCAACCTTGCATATATTGTTAAATATCATCTTGTTTACTGCAAGCTGACTTATAGAGTTATTTGTTTGGATAAAGATATATATGTAAGATAGTTTGTTTTATCCAAAAGTAGTATGTATGCTTTATATGTATAGGACATGCGAATGACAGTTTGATTAAAGAGAAAAATTGTTTAGGACAACAGAGTCTCATCTATCACATCCAGGTGATCACTTATATTTAGAAGGATCTTATTCAGCAATAATTGTTGCACAGAGCAGATCATCAACTGGTTCATTCTTACAGGTGGATCAACAAATCCTTTAACAAGGTGGACCTAAGAGTCCTTTCTCTAAATCTCTTAACAGAGTTGCATTACTCATTGTATTGTATAAAATCATTTAACAAGGTGGACTTAACAGTCCTTTCTATGCTCCTAATAGGGCAGACCATCAGATGTGGTTGTTGTAAGCTCTAACATGCTAAATTTATACTGCAGTACTAAATCTTATGGGTATCATCCCCACCCTAGTTTTACTTTCTTTTGGAAGGTTTCTGGGTAACCAAATATTGTGTTATGTGTTGTGAAGGATTCTTTACTTTCAATTTCTATGCATGGAAACAAATAAGTTAATCTAATTATGGATTAAAAGTATTAAATTTTATTGGTTCCTGATTCACCCCCCCCCCTCTCAGTCACTGGGCACATCATATATTTACAACACTTCTAATTGTGGACACAACACAACTAAGGCAGAGAAAGAACCTAAGAGAAAAGTTGAAGGCAAGCAATAAACACCTACACTTGTTTTTGCATCTTTGTTAGTAAGTGGAGATAGAACTCTGAGTACTAATGTAGAGAGCATGGATGAGGATGAGCTGATGAAAATATCTTACATAGCATTTGTAAAATCCAAAGAGAGATCTTAAAGGAGAATAGAGAAAAAGTGTAGGGTACTAGAAGGAGCAGTTGATACTATAAAAATAATCCTTCCCCTACCTTTCACTTTTCCAGGAAAGTTTACAAGTGAGAACCTAAACACAATACTAGATGACTTTGATAGTCACTTTGAGTCTCTAGAGACGATCGTAGAAGTAACAGTTGACCATAACAACTTGGTGAAGAAACTTGAGGAAGTATGCAAGTATATCTTATGGGACTTGGTCATATTAATAAACACTATTTCTAACGTGAAGAACTTTATAGGACATGGAAGGAAATTATATATCTACAATATAAATCCTATCAAACACCTTCAGAATATTGAGGATATCATTGCAAATGATAGGAAAATAATAGATAAGTTAGTACAGAGTTGTGAAACCTCCTCACACACTATTGTGGAGCTAAATAGAGAAGTATTTAGACTACTGGATAAGATAAGTGTATTAGAGACAAAGAAAGGAAGAGTAATAGGAAGATTTTTTGTGTTGAAGAGTTTAATCAGTCCTAAACTATCAATTCTTTAAAAACACCTTTCTGACATGGAGACAACAGTGAACGAACACACAGATAATATGTGTACTGAACTTAAGGGACAAGAAACTTCATCATTGAGTGGACTGATCCATGGGGGTCACATTTTTATAAAGACATGTACTGCAAAGGCAAAAATCTTCAAAACCTCTTTCCAAGACATACTTCAC
>MU225219.1:2338236-2349659 GCA_018584345.1 Thuja plicata | reverse complement strand
TAGTGGGATTACAATATTGTGTTGGGAGAGCACACCCACAAACCTCTCTAAGAGCAAATCAACAAGGCTTGGGTGCACTTGTTTGGCTCATCAGAGGTTGTGATGAATCTCTTCTTATTTTTTAATAGTATGCTTTTAGACATGTTTAGTATTGTTATTTAATATTTATCTCTAACGTTTGCATGTCTAAGCATGCTCCCAACACGTTAGGTTTCATCACATACATTATAATAGAAAAAAATTATGATTGTAAGAGCAGTGTGGTCATTGTATACCCCTAACAAGGGTTTCTATTCCTTTAACAAGGAAATGTACTAATGTAATATTCAACTGCTAATAGGGATAGGTCTCCAAAGAAACCATACTTTTAGTGCATAATTTGTGGGTATCATCACCACTGGGGTTTTCCCTTGGCTAGGATTTCCTCATGAAGAAAATCATTATCTTATGAGTTATCTTCTTTATGTGTATGTTCTTTTCAATTAAGAATTTGTATGGTTAAGTTGGAATTTATTAAGTTTGAATTTAAAGTGTTGTAGTACTGATTTAACCCCCCTCTTAGTATTACCTAATCCTAAAAATAATACCATACAAATGCAAGGTTAGGATACGTAGATCTACGATGGTGGTGAAGGAACCTAAATCCAACACAGAAACATGAACAAGGGATTCCACGACCACCCTAAAACTTGTGGCTAACTCAACTTACCAACTATAAACTTGTTGTGATGCCACTAGCCTACATTGATTTAGAAGGAAGGGGGAAATAAAAGAATCTAAAGCACCATAATCAAATAATATAGAGATAGATATACCAAGTAAGACACCTGTAGTATCAACAACGGTGCCCTGATACTGAGCTTGATAGTTATCAATTACTACAAAAACTTTGTGCGATCTTGTAGTACCCACTCATGTTTTGCTTTTAGTTTATGATGTCGTACTCTTTTAGGCATTGGTTTCAGTTGAATGGCCAGATTATGTTAGGCTACTTTCATGAGAGCTACTATTCTTTCAATGATGGTGACTATTGTTTATGATGTTATGTTTATTATCAGTATGTGATGATTTATGTTTCGATTATATTGGACTTACCCCATACTTGCATGTGTATGGTTATCATGTTTATGTATTTGTTTGCATGTTGTTATGGTAGAGGATGGAGATGTAGTTACTTGCTTCAGCGAGATCCACACGTTCGACCGATCCCTATCATTGATTGTGATATTATATTATGTATGTACATTCGTGTTCTTTTGGTGACAGGATTGCAGGTACAGGGCATCGTCTTCCCTGAATTGGCAGGAGTTAGCGTGCCCATAAGTATTCATCTCAATGGTAAAGAGGGGAGGTAACATACAGATACAAAACCCTAACCTAAGCCTAATCGTCCTAATGTAGGATGAGTTTTCATATGACTACCTTATCTGGATTTGTCTAGGTTGATAGAATTTGAATACCCTCTCTCTTAAGTTTGTGTGTGTTTTTGCTTGATTATGTTTTCAGGAGATTTTTGGATTATTGAGTGATTTTCCATGTTTAGTGAATTAATGGATTATAGTTGAATTAATAATTTTATTATATCCTAAGTTTATTTTAAATAATTAATTAAATTGAAATATTTGAATATTTTGATTTAATTAAATATTTAATTGAAAACTATATTGTATGAGCTTATATGATTAATTAAATAATTAAATATTTGGTTGCATGCATTATTGTGACATAAATATTTAATCTATTTAATTAAATATTTTATTAATTACATGTGCATAATTGTGTTGAAAAAGTATTTCAAATTCAAAAGATCTCAACTTGTAATTAGGAGTCTAGTTGAGTTGTGGCAATAAAGCACATTTTATTTAATTAAATTGGATTTACTTTCAATTTTCAAGTTGAGTTAAACTAGGGATTGACTTGAGAGTTGTCATTCACCTTTACATGTTTTGGGGAATTTGAATCTCTTTAAGGGGAATTGGTCGTTCATTCGCACATAACAGGTTTTTTGGAGAATTGGAGAGCTCTTGGTGATTTGGGGATTTTTGAGGAATTGTGGATTGTTGTGGATCTTGGTTGCTTCAAGGTTTCATGATTTTCTCTTGCTTGTGTGTGTGTGTGTTTGGATCTACATTGTGCCAGATCTGTGGTTGAATTGGGCTTGAGGGGTTTTCAGATCTACTTTCATTCTCCAAACTACATTCCTCTGTTTCTTGCATTGGATTAAAGGTAGGCTTCATTGGCCTTGCATGGATTCATTTTCGTAGATCAGAGGTTTTCTGTGATTGTTATAATGCTTGTTCTTAAATTTGGCCTTTAAAATAGCTTATGGTTGTTTCTACATTTTTGGGTGTTTCTAGAAACCCTAGATCCATACTTCTTTCATTTTCTATTATTTTAGCATGGTAAGGTTATGCTGTCGAAATTTCAAGAAGAAATTCCCTTTAGTTCTCCTATAAAATGAAAAATTAAACTCTCTATATAGTTATACTATAGAAGAAAACTAAATTTATGATTAGACGATGTTTTGTTATTTTTGGGGTTTTTAAGAGGCTTGGATTCATTGTTTTCATGATTATGTATTCTTTGGTATATTACAGTTATGCTGCAAAAATTTTGTAAAAAGATCCCTCATTAATCTCCTTGAATTCGAAATATCATTCTGCCTATAGTTCGAACTAAAGAGAAAATTAAATATTAGAGTTCTATGTATTTCTCTTCAAAAAATTAAATCAATGAAAAAAAAAACCACCTCCCTGGAAAACATACAGACTGGTTAAAAAAAAATTCACCAGTAAAAGAAAAAGAAAAAATCCCTATCTATTTACTATAATCCGTTTTTGGAATTTTGAATAAAAAAAAAAAGAAAATCATTGTTTCATTAAAAAGAAATTATTACAATTATCAATAAAAAAAAAAGGCAAAAGCTATTAAGCGCTGAGCGCTTTGTATTTTAATTGTTTTAAAAAAATATATTAATTTGAATGGGGCGTGGGACCGCATCCCCACCACTCCAGTGGCCGGTGCCACCCCCGAGCGGGGAGTGGGCTGTCCCATCACCCACAGTAAGACAGGTGGGGGACAGTACCCACTGTCCCCACTGGGTACAACGCATAAAGCGCTGGGGGCCGCACGGCTCCCGTGACCTGCGCCATAGGCGCTAGGGGAGGAGCCGCGTCGGCCCCCCTTTAAATTGTTTATTTATTTATTTTATTTAATGTTTTAAATAAATTTTAAACAAATAAACTTAAATTTAGTTAAATAATTTTATTTTAATTTAAAATTTGTTTATTAATTTAGATTTAGTTAATTTAAGATTTGTATATTAAATTATATTTATTTAGTGGATTTAAATTTATGTTAAATGTTATTTTAAATAAGATCATACAATAATTTATATTATGGATGAATCATATTATATTAATGTTATGATATGATTATTTAAATAATATAATTAGTTGCTAATATTCTTATTTATTTATTTTTGTTTTTTATTAATTGAGGAAATTAATTTTAATTAATAGATTTATTAAGATTGATTTCTAATTAATAAACATATTATTATTAATTTTTATTAAATACGTAATTATTTTAATTTAAGTTAATCAATAGGGAAGGTAACCTGAATTGACTGGAACTATAGTTTTAGACAACTAATTGATATAATTAATGATTAATCTGATGTATTATTTAATTACTAGAGGTAGATTTAAGTGGAGCTAATACAAGTAATCTTAATTATTTCAAATTAAGTGATTGTATAAATGGAAGTTATGATTCACAGTATCTACAAATGATTAAATGTTTATGGTTCATTTTTCAGTCTTTTAAGATGTTTTCTTTTCTATGCATCTTATGGATCTCTTGTGCTTGTTTGTGTGGATATCTGGGACATTAGATGACCTAGGATGTATAGAGAGGCTGGGGGGGTGTAATTTATATTGTTGTTACTTCATGGCATGTGTGTGCTAGATATTACCCTGAACTGACCATGATGACCCTTTCGATTATGTATCTGTGTGTGTACTTATATGTGACCATTCCTAATTGTGTGGGATACTGGATTTAGGGTACACTAGGGTTGTGACCTATGTCAGATCTGTTAGGATCTTTGAGCCTAGGGTAGGTTACCTAGATGTGTAGTAGGAGGTGGCTTGCAATAAGTTCTGTGTCCGTAAGAGACTACTCGGGTTGCTTATTGTAGATTTTCTTAATAAGTGATAATTAAAGACATATTTGAGAGATTAAAATATATTAATAAGATGTGTCCTCACCCATGCTTGAGTGCTAGTATAGGATAAGATGGTTTGGAGAAGATGTTAGATACCCTGCGAGGTATCTGACATAGTTAGTGGACCTTGTCAGTATGAGAGGACATTAGCTCCGTGTATGGTCACTTGGGTGCCAAAATCTGTTGTGATTATCTGGGCTGAACTTAAGGGTAGACCTACATGATGACACCTTCCTTTACACATGCTAGATTTCCTATGTTGTCAGTTGCCTTTGGATTAGTGAGTCTTACCTTTTGTGATGATTAGTACACCGAATTAGAGAGCTGTCAGGATCCCTTGCTTAGTGGTTATGCCTTGTTGGTTTTGGATATCCGATTGGGATCTGTTGTTATCTCCTCAGCACAGTGGGGTGGACCTTTGTGGTTCCACATGGACAGGTGGTAGTGATTCTTTATCCATTGAGATTCAACGTCCTTGTACCAGGTGCTTGATGGTTCATTGCGGATGAGCTCTTCATGTTCATCATTATTTATGTATTTGATTATTCTAATCTTGTATTAGAGTATCGCATGTGATACCTAATCTGGAAATTGTAATAGTAAGTAGATTAGAGTGATTACCACATACCCTGGGACATGTGCAGTGGATGTGAGTTTATGGTAGTTTCATGGTTATCCATGAGGATTATAATTATGGTTATGTAAGTTGTATTTGATATGATTAATCAGATGGAATCTTTTGTTATAATGTTAATTATGTTTTTCTTTAAGTAATTCAACATCATGGGACCCTTGAGTCGTGTAATCTATGTGAGTGTAAGACATGTGTATAAATGGTAATTGCTTCCGCATGATTGTATGTTTATTTATGTTAACTTTAAAAAAAAAAATTATTCAACACACATAGTGATATGTTTAAGTTAATCTCTCTTGGGTTCCCTGGCGGGGCGTTACATCTACCTGCATCACCAAAAATAGTCTTAGGAGTAGCCTACCTATGACTAGCACATGAAATAACTATCTAAGGGCATTTAGATTCCCTATAAACATGTTGAATATAAGAGAAACATGCCCTCATACCATAACCATGCCCTGTAGAAGGTGCACTAGAATGGTGGGAACTACCTTGGTGTAGGAGTACCTAGGTAGTGCTAGAAAGGAACCTAGGGCTTCTATTTTTTTTGGCTTGTAGTGGTCCTAGATAAACCACTAGTGCAATAAGGGGACTAAACAAGTCCTAGTGTAAAGTGTGTTAGTGTAGGATGCCTTAATAGGTCCTTTGTGACCTTAGTTGTACGATTGTCCACATTAGGTCAAATAGGGTGTTTTATGCATTTTTTATGTCAAAATGGACAAGAAAGAGACGTGAGGTCCCATTTCATGGTTCTAATACCTTAGATTAGCATTTGATTTATTTTGGTGGACTTATGACCGAGTTTGGATAACAAATCCAAAAAGATGTAAAAGTTGTCAATGTTGTCATTGACAACATTGACAACATTTGTTGCATAATTGAAACTTCAAGAAATTGGTTTCATAACTATCTGAAACCATTGATTTTGGGTCTTGGTCAACTACTTAAGGCCATCCTTGACATTTTGAAAGGGTTGCCTTGTTTTCCAAATTGTGTGTACGGACTGAGTAATAGAAAGAACACTCACAGTTAGTATTTTTCTGAGATTTTGGTGTTTTAATGGATTGAATTGAATTTTGTAATCCATGGAAGTGTTAGAGTAGGTGTTTTTAAGTTTTTTTGCGGTGTTAGATTTCAATTTTGTAAGTACTTTGTTAGTTTTGTAAAATTATTTTGTTTCCTATCCAATCGCTAGTCTAAACAAGGCAACTGGTGAAGATGGGGTCATAGATCCTCTTCCCACAGTGGAATATAATTGGGCCTTTTGGATTAGGGAGGTGACTTGACGTACATATTTTACATTGAAGGAGGGGACCTGGAAAGCATAGGAGCTATTTTTAATATGATGCCCTAGGCAAGCCAGAGGTGCATGGCTAGGGATCATAAGAAGTTGCAGAACTAATGGGAGGGATTGAAATAATTCATTTCTTCAATTAGTGATCATGGAGAGGGAGTGTGGTGTGTAGAGGAGCCCCAAATTGAAGGATACATTTGGGAGATAATTTTAGTGTGCCAAGAACAAGTTCTTTTGTACAGATAGACTAATTGCTTAGAAACCCTAATTTTTAGGCATGATTATAGGAGGAACTATACGGTCACTTTTGGAAGACAAGACCTATAAAATATTTAGTGTCTTGATAAAGGGTATCTAATTCCATTTCTATTTTTTCAACTTGTTAAGGATTTTTACAAGTTATTGCAGAAAAAAAGCCTAATTAGGCCTAATGCTTGTAGCCCTATTTTGGGTGGATTTGGCTTTATTCTTGGAACTCGTTTAGGGTTTCAGTGCAAAAGGAGGTTGTGGAAATTTTATTGGATCCAATTAAAAATCTAGGAGACTACCTCTCCATATGGAGGATTTTGGGATCCATTTGTATCAGTTTGTGAAGAGGGGCAAGAGGAGCACCATGGCCAGGTATTGAAGCAGTTTGGTTTTCTTGTTGGCGTAGTAAAGCTAAAATTGTGTGGGGTTTTAATAGGGACATCCTTGAAGGTTAGGGTTAGTGAAGAACCCTACTTAGGCTAGGGAAGATTCCTATCAGAGACCCTAGTGGAGATTAGGGTAGGAGAGAAAGGCTTGTGGTTACATCAGAGTGGTATCAGAGCAAGTTAAAGACTTGGGAAATCAGTGTATGTCTGAAGCTAATGGTGAATCAGTAGGAGAGTCAATGATGGTTAAAAATGAAGAGCTATCTAAAGAGTTGAATGATAAAAATGAGAAGAGACTCCTTGAAGAAGGCTTAGAAGGTATGAAAATAAGGCTAGAAGAGGTTGCAAATGTAGCAGCTAGAAACAAGGAAGTGAAAAGTAGTTATAGGGGTAAAAAGGTTGCAGAAGAAGTCCTTATCCCTTAACCAGACCCTATCCTGAATGAAGAGCCCTTCCTAAAAGCCATAAAATCCATAGGAGGATATAACACTTTTTAGTAGAAATATGGATATTGAAGTAGTGATGGATTGGATTGAAGGAATGTAGAACCATTTCAAGTGTGAGGGAGTAACTGAAGCACAAAAGATCAAGGTGGAAAAATAAAGACTCAGAGGGTCAACCCTAACATGGTGGAAATACTTGCAAGATGATAGGGTTAGATTGGGTTAGCAGCCCATAGCCAATTGGAATGCAATGGTGACCAAGCTAAAGGAGAATTACCTTCCTAGAGACTATGAGATTCAACTCCATAGAAAAAGATAGAGTTTGAAGCAAAAAGACCTAGATGTGGCCTCTTATACAGAGGAATTCCAAAGGTTTTTTCTTAGATCCAAGAAGCAAGAAGAATAGTCTATCAAGGTAGAAAGGTACTTGGGTGGGTTGAAATGGAACATCCAAGAAGAAATCTGATGCAAAGTGGGCAACTGGAAGCCTTTAGGGAAACTGGAAGCCTCTAGATGAACCAAAATAGGGCAATGTATCCCCAAACTCCTTGATTGTAGGATAAAGTGCTTCAAACTTATCACAAGTGTGGTAAAATACTAGTTAAGGCTATCACAACCCCAAAATCCCAAGGGAAACCTAATCACTAGGTTTCACCAATCCTACAACACCAACTACCAAGAGTGGTTTCACAATGCACTTGACCCAAATTCTTAACAATACCCCCAAAAGTGACTTAAGGGACCAAGGGTGACCTATGGTCATAAGTAGGGTCTATTTAGGTCCCTATCGAATCATTCCAATGGTTCTTTCACTCACTTGAAACCTATAAGACATAGTTGCTTCACAATCTCAAGACTAGGCTTGTAGCCTTTTTCAGAAGGAAATTTTACCTTAAATGAGATTCTTATGCATAACCCCCATAACTGATTAGGGATTCAAGAATCCTTTATGGCCTAGTACTTTATACTTAAGCCCTAGAACATAGAAATGAGAAAGAGATAGGATGAAACAAAAAATTGCTTCTGCAATTAGGGCTAATTAGGCCTACACTTACACTAGAAGTGCCTTTAGGATGCACCCAAATACCAAAATAATGATTGGATCATGTGAGGGTGTAGAAAAGGGTCTCGTCCTCTGATTTAAAGCTTTTGATCAATCCCCAAATGAGAGTTATTATTGTTTTCCTAATTCTGGATGGGTGCATACATAAGGATATACACCTAGGGCATCATTTTAACTCCATCTCCCTATAATTTGGAGAACCTATCCTACATAATCTTGAAGAGAACTATATGAAAAAACTTTCCACCAAGGGTTATTGAATTCCCATGGTGGGAAAAGTGAAATACACTAAATTCTCTCCTAAACCTTGATTCAGGGCCTACAAACCAGGCAGTGAGTTTCTAAATTTGATAAATTTCAAACTAGGATTGATCAACACATGAGACAAAAAAAAAATGAAAGAAGATTCAAATAAATAACCCTTGGTGTCATAATTTCATGTCCTTTTATCTATAACCGACCATACACAATGATTGTTTCTCGGGAATGCAGGAAAATGGTTATTTTTATTAATTTCAAAATGTCAAATTACATCGTTAGCCTTCCACTCACCTGAAAGGAGTTTTTTAGGTACTCCCAATGGTTACATGACATGTTTCAACTGATTTGACCATTTGGGAGTTTTTAAAAAAAATTTGTTAAGTTTTCTCAAAAGTTGCTTGACAACTTTTGAGCAACTTTTATACATTTTGTAATTTTGCAAATCTAGTGACCAAACTTGGTCATAATATTATTTTGGTGATCCCTAATGGATCCAAACATGAAAAACCTATTCCTAGGGTTTTGGACCTATTGGTTGTATTTCCTATTTTGACATTTTTCCTGGTTCCTTGTCCTGCTCTCTGTATTCTGATGTGCTCAAATTCTGTTATCTCTTGTTCATTTTTGCCTTACCTTTGTCAAGTTTCAGGTTTTCAAGTCTTAAACTAGCTCATTATGTAAAAACCATGAAAACCCTTATCATTCCAAGTATTAAATGATGAAATTAAACCCTAAGTCATGTCTTATGTTTCAACGTTACTTTTTCCATTCACTTAAGGCATGTGATTCAATTGAATTGCCTTGTCGCGATACCCTGAGCGAATATTCCATTTGTCTTCCCAACTTTGCTTTTTCCTTTCATCGCATGGTCTCATTCAACTTCAGAATATTCCTTTGGCCTTCTGAGACTCAGTGATTTCTTTCATGTCGGGTAGTCGCGAGATAGTTATGCTATAAAGCTTTATAAAGAAGGGACCCACTACTTAGTCGGGTGATCGCGGGAGATTTTTAATAGTCATGAAAATGTCTTCAGACTTCGCGATTACTTCATGTTGCGTTATCGCCAAATCAAGAAAAAGCTAACAGTTAAGTTAGGCCTTCAGTCGCATGGTCTCGAAATGAAGCAGCAGTTAAGGGATTTTGACTCAGACTTCACGACTGACCGTTTGAGGTTTGCAGAAAAGTGTAGTCGGGATGTCGCCAGAACAAGACGATGACTCATTTCTCCAGTATGCAGTAAGTGAACAAATGATCAAGTGACATGTGTTGTAAGGCGAGTGGGTGTTTAAAAGATTATTGCATTGTCACGAGAAGGAGAAAATGGATTTAGCGACTTCGAGACTAAGGTGCTTTGCCTTATTGTCGCGATGTCTGGAAATGATTTAAGGGCATGTAAGAAACATTGAGCGATTGAGTGACAGCCATAGGATGAAGAAATAAGAAGATCTGACGGTGGTCGTGAAGTCTGAAAAGAAAGGTGCCCTACAGAAAAGGTCCTCCTGACTTGGTGATTAAGGTATGTCGCGTAGTCGTCAGAAGTAAAGAAAAGGCGCTTATAATCTGTTATGGTAAAATCAAATGCTCAGGACTTGATTTTGCGATTGGGTGACTAAGCAATGTTGCATATTCTTGAAACAAAAATTAAACATTCAGCAACTGGGAGAAAACTGTAAAGGTTAAAGGCAAAGGTTAGTCGCGAAGTCTTAGAAAGAATGATGAGTTACTGCTAATTGTGTGTGACTATGATTTCAGTTGGGTCGCATGATCGCCAGATTGTAACTTGGGTCAGCCAAGGTTAAGAAAACACATTGTCGCCAAGTCTTGAGATGGAACCATGGTTAGTAATAGAAGCCCGCGACAAAGAGACTTAATGCAGTCACGCAGTCGCCTGATCACAAAATCTAAAAAATGGAGGCAGTTTTTTGATGTGATAGTGTAAATCTCTCAGCAACCAATCACAGGCTTGTATTTTTATCACTGTAAAAAAAGGGTAGCTGATATGTAAGGCAAATAACGAATCGTAGTGTGACATGTTAGCCCTTTTAAATGTTATATGATTTCTCTGAGGATTCACTTTTCAAAATTTGACTTCCTGTCAACCTCAGAAACTACGGCTAGGTTTTTGTTCAAGTTCATAGCATGTCGAATTTATGACAGAACTGATGTTTCTAAATTATGAGCTGCGTACTCTGAATGACGGCTATAAGGAGTTGATGGTGCATTCATTCTCATTCACTGTGCTTTCAGTTTTCAGAGCCAAGTTGCTAAGTTTTCAGAAAACGAGATATTCTGCTCAGCTTGCTGTGTTTCCAAAGTTCATCAGAGAATTCTAAATTGTAGAAAATTGTGCACAGAGCAGTCAGTTGATCTCAGAAATAGATTTGTTTCAATATCAGTTATAAAAAAGGAGATTCAGGGTGTTGCAAGGATGAGCGGAGCTGTGAGTGTTTCTTCAACAAGTTAAAGGAGTGGAGAGGAATAGAAAGGAAAAGCAAGTTTTTCTAATGAGTTTCTCCGTCTCCTTCCTGGTTCAACGCAGAATAAGAAGGCCGATGCTTGTGTCCTCCTAGATGAATACAAAGACATTCGAGACACTGTGACTCCAGGGACAACAGGTTTCTCTCTTTTCAATTATATCTATAAAAATTCTGATAAGCCCATCCCAGTTTCAAACCCTTGGACATGTGGTTTAGCTAGATTGCTTGTTACTAATGTCTTCCTTGATGTAGACCTATTTCTAGACCTAGCCAATCACTATGATGTCCTGAAAAAGACCATCAAAAGGGATGATGGCACTGCCCTGCTAATTTTAAACAGGAACTCATTCATGCAAGCCTTTGGCTTATTTAGCACCATGTCTACTAA
>MU225219.1:2309227-2323093 GCA_018584345.1 Thuja plicata | reverse complement strand
ATAATTTATTTAATTTGAAACCAACTATGGAAGTTGGAGAAGTTGCTTCCTGTAAAGCAACTCCTCCAACCATATAGTTGTCTATATGTATAACGTAAAATATTTTATGAGGGGGGACCTGGTTTTGAGAGATTCTGATAATAGGATTGGCAATATGAAAATGATATTATTTTCTCAAGAATTGAGGAAGAGGATAGTTTTTTATTTTCCTGAGAAAATGGAGAAATGGTTGTTGCAAGAAAAAAATACAGCCCTGATGCGGAGGCCATATCTCCCTAACCAACCGTTGGATCTTGCTAATATTTGGATATGTTGGTAAGAACCTAATTACGCCACCTCTCACCGGAGCGATCGAAGAAATATGATGTGGTTCAAAAGTTATAGATCTCTGTGTGTGGGTATATCTAGGAGGACAGCAAGTAGAAAGTTAGAAAGCTTGAAGGTTTATGGAATTTCTCAAATACTAAGGGAATTCTCTGGAGGACTCCAGGTAGAATCTAAAACTAGAAATAATTTTCCTATGTCTATATTATTTATTGGAGTGATGTGTTTTTTTATTGTGTTTGCTCCAGTCAGAAGAGGCTGTGGAACAAAAGGTGGATGAAGAAGAAGGAAATGCAATAGCTTTGAAGGCATTGAAAGGCATACTACAACATATAATTGAGATTCTAAAAGACAAAACTAATGTTGTAGTCAATACATATAATAAGTCGCCATCATTGCATACTAAGGTAATGGGGTACCTTGCCATTCTAAACCCTTACTTCACTAAGTGGTCTGCTAGGGCAAATTTATTTGAGAAGTTGTCATCTTTGCAGTCCATAAGACCTAATTTTCTTGAGATAGTAAATGAAGTAGGAGATGAGATCAAAAGAGTAAATATTTCTCTCTCATTCTTCAAAGGAAAATTAAACTAGATAGAGGCAAAATTGAGTCTCTTTTCAAATGATTTCAATAGGTTTATTCCTTCCTTAAAGGGAGATGATGACCAAGTAAAGGCTATAGATGCCTGGAAGAGTGAGTTTGACACCAAGATGCCTAGTGAAGATGCATTTCTCTTGGGAACAAATGTTGATATAGAGGGATTCAATAAACTATTGGATGAGGCCTTCAAAGCATAGACTGATATCAACAAGTTCCTACTTGATGTCAAAAACATCACCGATGCAAGATGGGATAGGCAAAAGGTGTAGGTACAAAGTACTCAAGACTTCAAGTGGCCATCAGATGATGAAGTAAAGGCTTGGGAAGTTATGACTACACCAAAGAAAAAGAAGCCTATAGTTGAAGAAGAAATTTTGGACGATGAGTAAAGTGAACACTTGGCACTGCTCTGTTCAAAGACAAGAAGGACAGTTATTACAAAAGGAGAATGTAGGTGAGTAGGTGAGCACAACTATCCAGACTCAGCATAAATGCTACCATCTACCATCTACAAATCTGATTGCAGTCGCCAGATCGGGAGAAGAACAAGAAATATTTGTTCATATCTTTTTGACTTAGTCCTTTCACCGCTTCTTCTCTCTCTTTCTTTTTGTCTCTCTTGTAACTTTAGGGTTAGGTTTTTGTGACCATCCGAAGCTTGTTGCATCCTTAAGGGATTCCAAGATGGTCAAAAACCTATATATATAGAAAAATATTTGTAATTGTTAAGGGTCTTTGATGTTGGAACATTTTGAAAAGGAGATAATATATCACAGAATTCAGATATTCTAGGTTTCTGTCCATCTTTTGAAGCTGTATAATCTTTCATGTATGGAAAGCTAGATCATATAAATAATATACGGTGCAATTTTACTCTCCTCCATTGATGTCTCTTTATTCTTTGTGTATGCTCTTCTATGTTAAATTTACAAGGTATTCTGAAACTTTCTGGTTATAAGGTAACTATTTGATTACTTGCAAGTTTCTTTTAAGGAAAGAAATAAGTTTTGTGAGTAATTTCAGGGAGCATACTCATTTGTTTAAGGATTTGATACAATATTTTTGAGATGACAGGGTAACTTGTAAGGCAACTTACCTAAATTGTATGTGGGTTGTAGGGAAATCTGTTGTATTTTGTTTCTATGAGATCTTAGCTTATTTGACTCTATAGTCCAAAGGATAGGCACTGGTCCAGAAAATAGTCTGATAATCTATCTTTGTCTAATTTATTCCAAATTATCAAAACCAATTCAATCAAAATACTGTATTACTAAGAACAAACAAGCTAAATTTGTTAAGGACCTATGTCAGCAGGACAGTGTCCATTTTAGTGATTCCTTGGAGAGTGAATCATTAGGTTATCCCTCCTACTATAAAAGGAAGAAGGATGAAAATCCTTATATCATTGGTTCTTTTTATGCTTACAACTATGGTTTGTATGGTTATCTCTTGCATCTGGTTATGCTTGGTTATTTGCAAGGTGATTCATAAGTTGGTTTAACAAAAAGATACATAACAAATTAGTGTCCACATTAACAAATACTGTGTAAACAACAATCATAAGAGGTAAAACCTGCTTGAGTATATGTGGAGCTCAAAAATGAAGAAGGACCTTATCCAGTCCTTAGCAATTAGGCTTTTCTTATCTCTGAATCAGTATTAGAAGGCATGGTGTTCAAGTAGTCATTTCAAGCACTGTGATTCATACAAGAAAAATCCCTAACAGGACCATTAATGACCAATAGTTGACCAAGGGCTCATAATGTTCCAAACTTGGAACTATGGCCTTACAAGGTGGCCCAGTGACTAACCCAATGTCTTGACATTACTAAAGTCCTCTTAGGACCTTGAGAGAACCCCCTAAGTTCCATAGGAACACTTGGTTCATTCAGGGTTCTCTTGCACCATACTCCCAATGAGATTGAAACTCAAGTTCCCACTAGAGGATAACTGGTCAACAGTGGTTCCATGTTGTTGGATCTGGTCCTCTATCATCCAGGTAGCATCTAATAGAGGGAGTCCTTTCCATTTCACTAAGTACTGTATGTACTTATTATTCTTTATCTGCTTCAATAATTTTGTTTCCAAAATTTTATCTAACTCCATTTGATTTATTGGTGGGAGATATGTTACATAGTCTCCATCATCTTCAAATTGTGATCCTTGCACATTTACAATGTATGCAACACACTTGTAAGGAGTGAGGTCTGCAATATTAAAAATAGGAGAAATCTGTAAAGTAGGGGTTAAGGAAATCTCATATGAATTTTTGCCCATCTTGGTGAGGATTGTGCAAGTACCAATTTTCTTCATGTGCAACTTTGAATATCTACCTTTAGGGACTCTCTCCTTCCTTAGGTATGCCCATACCTTATCTCCAACTTTGAAGTGAATTTCTCTTCTCCTCTTGTCTGCATGTAATTTGTATTTCATAGTTGACTATTGTAGTGACTCTTTTACTTTTGTCTACACTTTAGAGATTAGTTTGGCTAACTCCTCTCCTTGTGCACACACTCTAAAATTAGATCATAACTCTACTAAATCCAATGGACCTTTAGGATGAAGTCCATACACTATTTGGAATGGTGTCTTTCCAGTGGACCTGTTCATGGAGTCATTGAATGCAAATTCTTCCTGAGGTAGGATCATGTCCCAACTTTGTGTGTACTTTTTTCTTAAGCATCTCAAGAGATTCCCAAGGGATATGTTTACCACCTCCATTTTCCCATTTGTTTGTGGGTGGTATGCTAAACTATAAGTAAAATTTGTGCCCAATTTCTTGAAGAGTGTCCTCCAAAAGTGACCTTGAAACTTCACATCTCTATCACACACTATTGTCTTAGGTAGACCATGGATTCTAACCACTTCCTTAAATAATATATGTGCTATATAGGAGGCATCATTTGTTCTCTTGCAAGGAATAAAGTGCACCATTTTACTAAACCTACCCACAATTATAAAAACACTATCATAACCCTGCTTTGTCCTTGGCAAACCCATAACAAAATCCATTGAAATTGATTCCCATGGCCTAGAGGCAATTGGTAGGGGTTGGTACAATCCTTGGTTAGTGGATACACCCTTTTCTTGCTGGAAAATAGTACAAGATTCAACAAATTTCTTGACTTCAATCCCCATCTTTGGAAAAAGAACTTCTTTTTACTAATTCAGTAGTTTTATCTATGCCAAAATGTCCTCCTAAGGCACCAAAATGTTTCTCCTTAATAATATTTGTTCTTATGGAACATTTAGGAATGCGCAATTGGGCTCCTTTTAACAAGAGTCCATTCTAAATAAGGAAATCAGAAAAATCAATATGGTATTTGCCAACCATTTTAGTGCATACGTCAAAAAATACTCCAAATTTTGGATCATCAGCATATAGGTGTTTTAGGGAATCAATCCCTACACTCTGAAGTTGAACTTCCTCAACTAATCCAATCCTTCTACTTAGGGCATCACCCATTTTGTTTGCCACTCCACCCATTTAATGTGTTTGACTCCATGCTTGTCCTGACTGTTTAGAAAACTTAATGCATGGTTATTAGTATAGACAATGAATTCTTTAGGGAGTAAATAGTATCTCCACTTTTTCAAGGCTTGTACCATTTCATAAAGTTCTAAATCATAGGTAGAATACCTCTTCTTTACATCATTCAATTTTTCTAAGAAAAATGCTAGAGCCTTACCTTCTTGGCTCAAGACTGCACCTATAACCAAGTTGCTTGCATCTATTTCAACTATGAATACCATGTTGAAGTCAGGGAGCACTAGGATTGGGTATTGTGCCACTCTATTCTTAAGATATTGAAATGCATCTGCTACTTCTTTAGTCCACCCAAATCTGGTCTTCTTTCCACCTTTTAATGTGTCCAACATAGGAGCACACACATGGCTAAAATTATTAATAAACTTTCTATAGAAAGTTGGTAAACCATGAAAACTTATAACATCACATTGGTTCTTTGGTGGAGGCCAATTGACTATTTCTGCAACCTTCTCTAGATCCATTTTGAGAGTGCCTTGTGAGATGACAAATCGTAGGAAGATGAGTTCCTTCTTCATAAACATAGATTTTTCCAAGTTAATTACTAAATTGTGCTGATGGAGTCTCCTTAGAACTTTCTCAACATGATCGAGGTGTTCCTCTTTGCTATGACTATAAATCAGAATGTCATCCATAATATATGACCACAAACTTGCCAATAAAATCAATAAAGACCTCATTCATGAGTCTCATGAATGTTCTAGGAGCATTACTCAAGCCAAAAGGCATAATAAGCCACTCAAACAAACCTTCATTTATCTTAAACGATGTCTTTCATTGATCTCCTGCTTAATCTTGATTTGATGATAGCCTAATTTTAAATAAATCTTAGTAAAGTAACAAGAAGTGCCTAGTTGGTCCAGAAGATCTTCCATTCTTGGGATTGGGAATCTATATCTTATTGTTATTTTATTTAGGGCTCTGTTATTAGTACATAATCTCCACTTTCCATCTTTTTTAGGGGCTAAAACTTATGGGACAACACATGGATTGAGACTCTTTTAGATAAGTCCCTTCTCTAATAGTTCAATTACTCTCCTTGCAATCTCTGCAAGCTGCACTGCTGTCATCTTGTATGGGGCCTTATTAGGCAAGGAGGAACCAGGTATCAAGTCTGTTTGGTGACTGATATCTCTTAAGGGAGGGAGGGTTTTGGGTAGATCACTAATAGTGACATCACTATATTTTGTGAGTAGTTTCTAAAATTCATCAGGTATGGGATCATCATTATCAGATCTTACACTATCCCTTAGATTGGATATAAAGACATAAGCTTTAGTTTCAGGCTCCCTCAATACCTTTAGCATTTACTTTTCCCCCATGGTTATGATAGTAGGTTCCTTCTCGGTTTTTGTATCAGGTAGGGGCTTCATGGTGAATGTTTTTCCATCTTTAGTGATAGAGTAGGTATTTTTCCTACAATGGTGTGTAGCATCTACATCATATTACCAAGGCCTACCTAGGAGAATTTGGGAGGCATCCATCTCCACAACATCACAAAGAACTTTGTCTTTAAAGTCTGTTATTGAAAATTCTATGCATGCTTGTTCATTTGCTAGAGTTTGTTGACCCTTTGATTGCCAAGAGACATGATAAGGAAAAGGATGGGGCTTCTTAGGGAGGTTTAACTTCTGTAGCATTTCACAAGATACTAAATTTTCAGGTGAGCCAGAATCTATCAGTAAATTACATACCTTCCCATTGCATTTGATCTTTGTTTGGAAGAGATTCTTTATTTGAGGAGGTTCTTGGCTTTGTGGAACTTGAAGTAAGACTTGTCTCATCATCAAACATGCTCCTTCCTCTGGTTCTACGTCCCTTTCATTTGCATTGTCTTCTTTCTTGTCCTCTTGAATGAGTTGAGCTCTCCTTTCACCTTGGTTGTTGTTATTTCTCTTTCCAGGGCATCTTCCTGCATGGTGTCCCAATTTATTGCAGTAGTAACAACTTAATGGTCCATTTCCTCTTCCAGTATTTTTCCTTCCCGTATTGAAGGGTCTTCTCCCTCTATAGTTACCTCTAAATTTTGTATCATTGTTTTCTTTGTCTCCTTGGTCAAGGGTCCTACTACTATTACCACTATATTTCCCTCTATTCCAAGAGGTTCCTCTTCCTTTGAAGTTCTTCCCACTGTCATTACTCTTTCCCTTTCCAGACTCTTATTTTCTCTTCCACTTTTCCTCTACCTTGAGTGCCATTTGATAGCACTTTTTCACTATGGTAGGGCAATGTAGAGTAAGTTCCTCTTGAATGGATACCTTAAGACCATTCATATATCTTACTAAATTTTCTTCTTCATCTTCTGCCACATTTTTCTTCATACATAGCTTTAGGAACTCCTCGGTGTATGAGCCCACATCCATATCCTTTTGCTTTAGGATTTTCTTTCTCCTATGGAGTTGTACCCCATAGTCTTTAGGCACATAGGTCTCCTTGACCAATGCAATCATTTTGTTCCATGAAGAGATCATACTCTTCCCATTATTCACACTCTTTGTTTGGATGAAGTTCCACCAAGTTACGGATGCTCCCTTCAACTTGGGTCTTGCCATCTTCACTCTCTTCTTCTGAGGGATGTCCTCACACTCAAAGAAGCTTGTTAGGGCCTCTATCGAATCCAAGGCCAAATTTGCATTCATCTTTCCATTAAAATTTGGTAGATCCAACTTATCCTCCATGGTTCTTCTCCTCATAGACTTTAACGCATCTAGAAGGAGTCTCTGTTCTATAGAAATGTTCACATCCTGATCAAGGGTGTCCTCATCTAAATCACTCCCTTATTCAGCACCAAAAGTGTCCTCTTTTCCCCTCTCTACCTTTTTCTCCAACTCTTGAAGTCTTCTTGTCAAGGCTGCATTTTCTGCCCTATGTTCTCTAACCATATTTTCTAGTTCAATATTTGTAACCCTTGAATGGATATCTTCATCCCTAGGACAAGACATAGCTCTGATAACACTTGATGCAAAGTGGGCAATTGGAAGCCTCTAGATGACCCAAATAGGGAAATGTATCCCCAAACTCCTTGATTGTAGGCCAAAGTGCTTCACACTTATCACAAGTGTGGGAAAATACTTGTTAGGGCTATCACAACCCCAAAATACCAAGGGAAACCTAATCACTAGGATTCACCAATCCTACAACACCAACTACCAAGAGTGGTTTCACAATGCACTTGACCCAAATTCTTAACAATACCCCCAAAGTGACTTAAGGGACCAAGGGTGACCTATGCTCATAGGTGGGGTCTATTTAGGTCCCTATCAAATAGTTCCAATGCTTCCTTCACTCACAACCTATAAGACATAGTTGCTTCACAATCTCAAGACTAGGCTTATAGCCTTTTTTAGAAGGAAATTTGACCTTAAATGAGATTCTTAAACATAACCCCCATAATAGATTAGGGATTCAGGAAACCTTTTTGGCCTAAGACTTTAGACTTAAGCCCTAGAACATAGAAATGAGAAAGAGATAGGATCATACACAAAATTGCTTCCGTAATTAGGGCTAGTTAGGTCTACACTTACACTAGAAGTGCGTTTAAGATGCATCCAAATACCAAACTAATGATTGGATCATGTGAGGGTGTACACAAGGGTCTCATACTTCGATTTAGAGCCTCTAATAAATGCCCAAATGAGAGTTATGATTGTTGTCCTTATTATGGATGGGTGCATACATAAGGATATACACCTAGGGCATCATTTTAACTCCATCTCCTTGCATTTTGGAGAACCTATCCTGCAAAATATTAAAGAGCACCATATGAAAAAACTTTCCACCAAGGGTTATTGAATTCCCATGGTGGAAAAGTGAAATACACTCAATTCTCTCCTAAACCCTGATTTAGGGCCTACAAACCAGGTAGTGAGTTTGTAAAATTGATAACTTTCAAACTAGGATTGATCAACACATGAGACAAAAAGAAAATGAAATAAGATTCACAGAACTAACCCTTGGTGTAAGACTTTCATGTCCTATTCGTATCCAACCGTACACAGTGACTATTTCTCAGGAATGCTGGAAAATGGTTCTTTTTATTAATTTCAAAATGTCAAATTACATCATTATCCTACACCCAATTAAAAGGGATTTTTTAGACACTCCCAATAGTTACATGACATTTTTGAATTGATTTGACCATTTGGGAGTTGTGTTTCAAAAAAAAATTAAGTTTCCTCAAAAGTTGCTTGACAACTTTTGAGCAACTTTTACACATTTTGTAATTTTGCAAATCTAGTGACCAAACTTGGCCATAATATTATTTTTGTGATCCCTAGTGGATCCAAACATAAAAAAATAAGAACAACCTATTTCTATGGTTTTGGACCATTAATGACCAATAGTTGACCAAGGGCTCATAATGTGCCAAACTTGGAACTATGGCCTTACAAGGTGGTCCAGTGACTAACCCAATGTCTTGACATTACTACAGGCCTCTTAGGACCTTGAGAGAACCCCTAGGTTCCATAGGAACACTTGGTTCATTCAGGGTGCTCCTGCACCAAAATCAGTTTGTGGACACCAACTATAGTTTAGAGGTGTCATCAATTAGCCCTCAGAGTGGAGGAAAGTAACAAGAAGAAAGGTGACTGTAACTTAAAGAATAGAGGTAGAGGAAGAGACCAAAGGGGTCAAAGAGGAGGCTATCAAGGCAGAGAAAATATGCATAGGAATCAAGGTGAAAACAAATTAACAGATCATAGTGGGGAGCGAACTCAAAGAGGAGGCTATAACAAAGGAAGAGGTAGTCAATGACCTAGTAGAGGGAGAGGAGGTAGAAGTAACTGATACTTTGCATGTATGAAGTGTTACAACTATGGTCAAATAGGCCACCTAACATATAGATCCCCTTACAAGCCTACTGCATCAAACAATGATAAAAGAATAACATATGCCCATGAAGACACTTCAAGTGTCAAAGATCTTGAGATTGACCATCTAGATTTAGAGATGGATGAGAAATTAATGTTTAGAAGGGTCTTGATAAGAAAACCTAGTAAAGATGAACCCAAGCATAAGAGGGCTTTGTTTAGGATAAGATGCAAGATCCTTGGCAAAGTTTTTAAGGTGATAGTGGACTCTGGTTCCATTGATAATATCATCTTAGAGGAAGCAATCAACAAACTCAACTTGACCAAAGTACCCCATGTGAATCCTTAAAAGATGACATGGCTCAACAAAGGCCAAAGTGTATTGGTGAATGAGAAGACATGGGTGGAGTTCTCCATAGTAGGGCATAAGGATAAACTCTTGTGTGACATCCTACCAATGGATGCTTTCCATTTTCTATTAGGAAGGCCTTGGAAATTTGACGATGGGGCAGTATATGATGGAAAGGATAATTCTATAACATTCAAGAAAGGAGCCAGAACTTTCAAGATTCATTTTTTGCTAGAAGATGAAGAGCCACAGTCCAAGACTCCTAATGTCATGTTGTGTAGTGGAAAGGAGTTTTTGAGGGATCTCAAAGAAGATGAGGAGGAAGGGTATTCTATTGTGATCAAACCTGAGGAGGGAGAAAAACCAATTAAGGATCCATTGCCATCAGAGATACAAGAATTGCTTGAGAAGTATAAAGACATAGTGAGTGATGGTACTCCAGCTACCTTACCTCCTAGAAGGGTAATAAGTCCTCAGATAGAATTTGTCCCTAGTGCATCTTTTCCTAATAAGGCAGCTTATAAGCTAACCACTGATGAGAATTTGGAAGTATCAAGGTAGGTAGAAGAACTCTTGGATCAAGGCTTGATCAAGAAAAGTATAAGCCCATGTGCAGTCCAGGTTGTGTTGACATCCAAGAATGGAGGAAAATGGAGACTTTGCATAGATTCAATGGCTATAAACAAAATCACAATAAGGTATAGGTTCCCCATACCTAGGATTGAGGATCTCATGGATTTCCTTGTAGGGGTAATGTACTTTACCAAGTTGGATTTGAAGAGTGGTTAACACCAAATCAGGGTGAAAGAAGGGGATGAATGGAAAATGACATTCAAGACCATATATGGGCTATATCAATGGCTTGTGATGCCACTTGGCCTCACAAATGCTCCAAGAACATTCATGAGGCTCATTAATGAAGTGCTCAAGGACTTCACAGGGAAGTTTGTAGTGGTATATCTTGATGATATACTGATATTTAGCAAGACAAAGGAGGATTATGTCAAGCATGTAGAGGCAGTGTTCAAAATATTGCATGAAGAGAAGTTGGCAATCAATCTTGAAAAATGTGAGTTCTTCAAGTAGGAACTAGTCTACTTTGGATTTGTAGTGTCCAAAGGGTCTTTGAAGATGGACCAAGATAAAGTTGTAGCTATCCTAAACTCGCCACCACCTACCATAGCCACTAAGGTAAGAAGTTTTCATGGCTTATCCCAGTTTTATAGAAAGATTGTCAAAAACTTTAGTGGCATCTGTACTCCTTTATTAGATACTATCAAGGGTGGGGTCAAAGCTAAGTTTAGGTGGACTGTAGAAGAAGAAAAATCTTTTGAATTATTGAAGAAACAAGTAGCCAGTCAACCTATCCTACAATTGCCTCATTTTGATAAATTGTTTACTATTGAATGCGATGCAAGTGGGATGGCAGTAGGGGGTGTGTTGAGTCAAGAAGGCAGGCCATTGGCCTTCTTTAGTGAGAAACTAAATGAGGTTAAGAAGAAATACTCTTCTTATGACTTAGAACTATATGATTGAGTTCAGTCCCTTAGGAAATGGAGGCATTATCTATTTCCTGAAGTGTTTGTGGTGTTTACTAACAACCAAGCCCTTAGTTACATTAATACTCAAGAGAAACTAAGCATAGGAATTTGAAATGGATGGAGTATTTACAAGAATAGACCTTTACAATAAAGCACAAGAAAGGGCAGCTCAATAAGGTTGAAGGTGCACTAAGCAGGAGGTTACTGATAGTCCAAGAAGTCCATTTTAATAGTATTGGCATTGATAGTTTCAGACATCTTTACAAGGTATATGAGGACTTTGGGGAAGCATACAAGGTGTGTGTTGACTTTCAGAACCATTTCCATAGCAAGTTCTCAGAATTTAGTTTGCAAAATGGACTGTTATTTAGCATGGGTAACCAGTTATGTGTGCCAAGAGGCTCTATGAGAATGAATCTCATATAGGATAAACACAATGGGTGTTTAAATGGTCACTTTGGTATGAAGAAAAACTTGGATCTTGTGCAAAGGTTCTACCATTGGCCAAATTTGGTAAGAGATGTTACCAAATATGTGGAGCAGTGTGTTGTATGCATGAAAGCCAAAGGAGGAATAAGTAATGAAGCTATATATCAGCCTTTACCAGTCCCTAAAAGGCCATGTGAGTGTATGAGAATGGACTTCATAGTAGGTATACCCAAAACCAAGAAAGGATATGATAGCATTTATGTAGCAAGATGGGTCATTTCATACCCTGCAAGACTACTAATGATGCTAGCCACATAGCCTATTTTTTCTTTAAGGAGACTGTGAGGATCCATGGTCTTCCCATCAGTATAGTATCAGATGGGGATGTGAAATTCATGAGACATTTCTGGAGGACATTGTGGACTAGATTGGGTACCAATATTTCTTTTGGTTCATCCTACCATCCTTAGACTGATGGCCAAAATGAGGTGGTCAATAAAGTGTTGGGTAACCTATTGAGGTGCCTAACTAAAGAGTATGGCCAAACTTGGGATGTGGTCATTCCCCAAGAAAAGTATGCATACAATGATAGTAAGAATAGAATGTCAGGAAGAAGCCCATTTGAGGTAGTTTATGGGATACATGCAAGAGGTGTGTGTGAACTTAGGGAACTTGGAGGCATGGAGTGTAGGAGTGGTCATGCTGAGGAATTCACTCAAACCATGAAGGAGATCCAAGAATAGGTCAAACAAATTGTCCAAGACAGTCAATAAAAGGTGAAGGCCAAAGTTGATGAAAAGAGGAAAGACATTCAGTTTGAGGTAGGTGACTATGTGATGGTTCATTTGAAAAAATCTCGGTTACAGAAGGGTGTCCCAAGTAAATTGTAGATGAAGAGGATGGGACCTTGTAAGGTTGTAGCCAAATATGGGGCTAATGCATATAAAATAGACCTTCCTTCATATTTGAGCATCTCTCTGATGTTCAAACTACATGATTTGATCCAATTCAAAGGGCACATAGAAGAGAATGACCAATGTAGTCAAGGGGTTAGTGGTGATGTTGAGACTACTATATTACTCCCAAAACCTCAGTTGGAAGCTGACATAGTTCTAGACTCAAGATTCAAGAAGACTACAAGGCACAAGGTGTACATGGAAAACCTAATCCAATAAAAGCATAAGCATGAATCAGAGGCCTCATGGATTGCAGAAGCAAACTTCAAAAAGGTGGGCATCTCTGAAGATTTTTTGTCCACAGGAGTGATACAAATTTCCTTTGTGGGGGAGTATGGTGTTGGAGCACCTAGGTAGGGCTAGAAAGGAACCTAGGGCATCTATTTTGTTTTTGGCTTGTAGTGTTCCTAGCCAAACCAATAGTGCAATAAGGGGACTAAACAAGTCCTAGTGTGAAGTGTGTTAGTGTAGGATGCCTTAATAGGTCCTTTGTGACCTTAGTTGTAGGATTGTCCACATTAGGTCAAATAGGGTTTTTTATGCATTTTTTATGTCAAAATGGACAAGAAAGGGACTTGAGGTTCTATTTCATGGTTATAAACCTTAGATTAGCATTTGATTTAGTTTGGTGGACTTATGAGGGTGATCCCACAATAGTGGGTTATACTTTTTTGCCTAAACGGACATTGAACTCTACATTTTGAGAAAAAATTTCACATTCGGATGCATATTGTCGTTAAACTGTTTGAAATCGGAAGATGATGTAAACTAGAGTCTTTTAGGATTTTCTGTCTAGATTCTAAATAATTTTTTTAAATTTTTTTTGATTTGATTTTAATGGTTTTTTTTTTCTCCCACTAAAACTGCTATGTTTCTGAAAACGTCTTTTTCAAAAAGTTACAATGACTTCGTACAACATAAATTTTTTTCTACGTAGATCTCAATGTGTTTCTTTTGAATTTGGTTTTGTAACATTCATACAGAGGGCATGCAATTGGTTTGATGACATCATCATGATTATTGCATATTTTATGAACATTTGAAGTAGAGTCAACCGTAATTTTGACATACCTTGATTGCGTAGCTGATAACTTGTTGTGTATTTATCGAAATTCAAAAATTTTTTTTTTTATAGAAAGAAGACTCAAAATCGGAGGGCACTGTTATTTTTCAAAAATTTTATTCTATTTTCTACTATTTTTCATTGAATGTCAAACCTGTAAGTTTATATTTGATAAAAAACCTACATCTGATGCACGTCAAAAAACATAGACCTAATTAATTCAAAATTTGTCAAATCTATATTCGT
>MU225219.1:2242061-2281285 GCA_018584345.1 Thuja plicata | reverse complement strand
CTCGGTAACCACTGGTGACTCGGTGATAACTGACTTCTCGGTTGGCTTCAACTGATGGCTCGGTAGTTATGGTGAAGCTCGGTGACTACCGTCTGCTCGGTACATGTTGCTCTTCTCGGTAACCGCTAAACTATTCATATGCTCGATGACCACTGTTCTGCTCGGTATGAACTGTTTAACCGGTGAATGCTCGGTATAGGCTGTGGACTGAGTGATGAGCTCGGTAAGCATTCAGAATCGAATAAGTGTTTTCACTAAGTGTTTTCACTGATGACAAATATATCATAATTCCAACAATTATACACATATATGCATATATATACACATATATGCACATATATACACATATATATGCATATATACATGCATATATATACAAATTTACAAACAATATATATAAAAAAACATTATAATGCATATATACAAACAATATATATTATAAAACAATAAAATATGCAAATTATAAATGTGAAAAACCTGATAAAGATGTTCGATGAAATGAAAGCCCATTGTTTTCTCTGTCACTTTCAACCCAGCTGAAATAGTCAAAATGACTATTTCGGCGGGTTTTATTCCGCCTAAAAAAACCTATTTATTTTTTATCAAAAGTAACCAAGTTACTTTTGATCGAAAGTAACTAGGTACTTTCGATCGAAAGTAACTTTCGATCGAAAGTACCCATTTTAGGTACTTTCGATCGGAAGTTACTCACTTCCGATTAAAAGGTTTTTGTTGGTCTGATCAAAAGTATGAAACATTTTTTAGTGGGCCACGCTTTTCAGGGTGAATTTCTTCCTCTTGAAAAGTGTAACCCACTATTGTGGTATTACCCATGACCAAGTTTGGATAACAAATCCAAAAAGATGTAAAAGTTGTCAATGTTGTCATTGACAACATTGACAACATTTGTTGCATAATTGCAAATTTGAGCAATTGGTTTCATAACTGTCTGAAACCATTGATTTTGGTACTTGTTCAACTACTTAAGGCCATCCTCAATTTTTTGAAAAGGTTGGCTTGTTTTTCAAATTGTGTGTACAAATTGAGTAATAGCAAGAACAATCACAGTTAGTGTTTATTCTGAGAATTTGGTGTTTTAATGGATTGAATTGAATTTTGTAATCCATGAAAGTGGTTGAGTAGGTGTTTTTAATTTGTTGTTTAGTATTGTATTTCAATTTTTTAAGTATTTTGTTAGTTTTGTAAAATTATTTTGTTTCCTGCCCAGTCGTTGGTCTGAACCAGGCAACTGGTGAAGATGGGGTCATAGGTCATATTCCTACCATGGAATCTTCACGGGCCTTTGGTATTATGGAGGTGACTGCATGTATGTATTTTACAGTGAATTAAGGGCCCTAGAAAGTATGGGAGCTATTTTTAATATGATGCCCTAGGCAAGCCAAAGGTGCATGGCTAGGGATCATAAGAAGTTACAAAGATAATGGGAGGGATTGAAAGAATTCATTGCTTCAATTAGTGATTTTGGAGAGGTAGTGTGGTGTGTAGAGGAGCCCCAACTTGAAGGATAAGTTTGGGAGATAATTTTAGTGTGCCAAGAATGAGTTCTTTTATGCAGACAGACTAATTTCTTAGAAACCCTAATTTTTAGGCATGATTATAGGAGGTACTATACGGTCACTTTTTGAAGATAAGACCCAGACAATATTTAGTGTCTTGATAAAGGATATTTGTATCTATTTCTATTTTTTCAACTTGTTAAGGAGTTTTACAAGTTATTGTAGAAAAAGAGCCTAAATAGGCCTAATGCTTGTAGCCCTATTTTGGGTGGATTTGGCTTTGTTCTTGTAACTCATTTAGGGTTCCAGTGCAAAAGTAGGTTGTGGACATTGGATTGGATCCAATTAAAAATCTACGAGACTACCTATCCATATGGAAGAGTTTGGGATCCATTTGGATTAGTTTGTGAAGAAGGGCAAGAGGAGCACCATGGCTAGGTGTTGAAGCAGTTTGGTATTCTTGTTGATGTACTCAAGCTAAAATTGTGTGGGATCTTGATAGGGAGATCCTTGAAGGTTAGGGTTAGTGAAGAACCCTACTTAGTCTAGAGAAGAGGCCTATTGGAGACCCTAGTGGATATTAGGTTAGGAGAGAAATGCTTGTGGTTACATCATACCTCTACTAGCAATATGTTGAGTATGTTGAGATGACTAACTATGATGTGACTTCCTACTATGATTACAATTATAGAATTTATCCTTTGGGGTATGTATTCCATGACCATCCTGATGATTATTAGAGGGCCTCTTTTCTATGTTGTAGCTACCATCATTTCCTACGTGGTGTTTAATATGCCCTAGAAGAATCTATGGGTTGTGGTATCCAGACATAATAATCTAGCCAAAATAACCCAGGGTCATTATAACCCATGTAAAGAATAACCCATTGTCAAGGTAACCCATGGATAAAAGAACTTGTGGTCCTTTTAGATCAAGCTATTAAACTATAAATTACATAAAATCAATTAAAACATTAGGATTTAGATCATGTCGAATGAATTAAACCATGTTGAGATAACATTTTAAATGAAGGCCATGGAAACTAAAAAAGTGAAACAATATTAAAAGTCATCATGCATATCATGCATATGGTTCTATCTAGAAGGGAGTTTTGTGAATTATTGCATCCCCAATATTTCAAGTGTGGATACTTCTCCAATTCATATACCAATTATTTTCCAATTTTCAATATTTTTTCTTCATGTTCTTAAATGACCATAAATAGTCACAAAAACTATTTATTAAACTTAATTATAAATATGATTACAAGGAACGTAAACAAGATTGAAAAAATATTAATTAACATTAATCTTTAAGATAAAAAGGGATTGTGAGGCACCATAGAGGGTATTTAGATCATTTTTAGACCATTTATCCATTATATACCTATAAAATAGCCTTAAAACACCTTTAATATGCTTAAATAACCTACAAAATGGTAAAGAATTATAAAATAAAAGACAATTTCGTGGGAATATGCTAAAATTGAGAGTTATTATGAAAAGATATAAGTGAAGAGGCATTATGAAGATAGATAAAGTAGCAAAATTAAGAGAAGTAAAGAAACAAAAAAGGGGAGAAGAAGTACTAGTGTGTAGAGTGATAAGAATAGGAGAAATAAAAATTCATTAAGGAAGATATTTTGTTATATATGTTTTCAAACATTATTTTAAATTTTCCTTGGGTTTTCTAAAAGAGTACACAAATCAAAATATATTTTAATGGAGCCAACACATTCCTCATAATTTTTAATATATACAATGCCTCTTTAATTTTTTAACATGTCAAAAAAATAAGAAATTACTTATTTTAAATGGTTACACATTTTTGTTTCATTGACAAGGTGTCACTCATAATTTTAGATTATATATGAGGTGTCACTCATAATTTGACACTTTAATTGAAAATTTGAATAATAAAGTTTTTAGCAACACACATGTAATTTATAAATTTTGTTTTCCTTTCTCTATATTCTTACGGGGATATTCTATCCATATGTTATTTTGCCTTGGGTTATTATGACCCTGAATTATTTTGTCCCTAGGTTATTTTGTCCAGGTTTATTTTGGATGGATTATTATGTCCACAAAATTGTAGGTTGTACTTGTGTACAATGCACAACTAACCCAAAAGGTTGTGCACTATAAACTTATGCACCTATCCTACTACCAAACCCTCTATAAAGTGTAATTTTCCTTGCCTAATGCATACAAAATATACTCTTAATATGAGAATTGAGGCCCTGAATAAAATGTTGCACTAACATAGGCTCATCATAGTTATAAATGGAATACTACCTCATCTCAAAGAACCTATGCTCATACTTATCCACTATCATAGTACTTTGTTGGAGATCATAAAACCTTATCAACACATTCCTGTTAGTATTTGTCAGAAAGGAAATACTCACATAGCTTCTCCTCAAACATGTCCTAAGAAATGGTCCTTCTCCTCCATGCGCCACCAAGTAGACACAATGCTCCTTAGATGCATGATTAAATTTATAAGATCTAAAAGTAAAGCCTCGACCTCACTACCACTACAAGAACCATCAAATAGAGGTGGATGCAACCTCATAAAGTTTCTCATATCTTCAACACGGATGGAATCTTCATCCACCACTTCCCTTTCTCTCCTATGATCAAGTCTAGACACATTTTTGGTATGCGAATGCTCACCCTCTCTTATCTCCTCCAACTCTCCATGATTAGATAATTAAGACTCCCCATGGTGAGATTCCTCGTGACAATGTCCCAATTCAGTAATTAGTCCCTACAATAACTAGACCAATTTTAGACTCCCATAATTACCACCATGACTCCCTCTATGCTCCTAATGTTGATCATCATTTTGCTCTTCCTCTATATGTTCCTACTCATGATGTTCCTCCCTATCATCATCCCGACGAGCATTCCATCAGCCACTTATACTTCTAGAGGCATCCTCTAGAAAAAAACAAGATATAGAGATCAAAATAACAAAAAAAACAAAAAATAATCCATGATAAGGCCAATAGGAAAGAATGGTATCCATTAGAGAATATAAAAAACAACACATCACTGACACCAAATACAATGGGTACATATGCATAGATATCCCAACATATGAACATGATCTCTAATACCAAATGTAATGTATTGAAAAGGAACCCTCATAAACATAGGGTCAAATATGCACTTAATATCTTTTTGAAATGAATGATATGACAAAAAATAATTAAGTACAATATAACCATGAAGCATAATAAAATATAAAACCATCAATGATCATCACATGATTGTACATTAGAGGAAGAGTTAAGAACTTCAAAGGGTTCTATGAAAACTAGAAAGCATGCTCAGAATGAAGTGTACATGTTCATGAGATAATCATGCTTAGAATGAAGTTTAATCATTCATGTTCATATCCAAGTAAACAATTAAGAACCCATTTAAAATCATCACCAAGCACTAACATAGACTTATCATTGTTATAAATAGAATACCACCTCATCTCAAAGAATATATGCTCGTACTAATCCACTATCATATTCCCATGTTGGAGATCATAATATCTTATCAACACATGCCTCTTAGTACTAATCAGAAAGGAACTTCTCACAGAATAGATCCTCAAATATCTCCTAAGAAATAGTTGTAAAATCCAACTAGAGCTTCTTCTCTTCCATGTTCCACCAAGTAGTTGCGAAGATCATTAGATGCATGATGGCACTGAGTTCTAGTATTGCACACATAAGGGTGTGTAGAAAATAAATGTATAAGATCTAAAATAAAAGTATCAGCCTAGGTACCACTGTAAGAACTATCAAACAAAGGTTAACAAGACCTCATAAGGTCACTCATATGTTTGACATAGATATAATACTTATCCACCACTTCCTTCTCTCTCGTATGATCAAGTATAGAGAAAATTGTGCTATTAGAATGATCAGGCTCTCTCCTCTCCTCCAACTCTCTATGATCAAATAATTGAGACTCCCCATGGTCAGATTCCTTCTGACTATGTTCCAACTAAGTAATAAGTCCTTGTAGTAACTACACCAATGTGGGATTCCTATCATTACAATCATGACCCTCTCTACACTCCCCGTGGTGATCCCCTTGCTGCTCTTCCTCCATAAGATCTTCCTCAATATGTTCCTCCTCAAAATGTTCCTCCTCATTATGTTTCTTCTTTTAGTCATCCTTGTGGGCATTCCTTTGACCACCTATACTTGTAGGAGGCATCTTCTAGAAAAAAACAAGATATAAAGATCAAAATCACATAAACATGTCCAACAAGACATGCTAAGGCCAATATAAAAAAAATAGTAGTTAGCTCCAATTGTCTTATAGAGCCTGATGTTAGGAGTGGTTAGCTCCAAGTATGGAAACTCTGTAAGAAAATTGGACCAACTATAGGGACAAGAATACCCTCTACACTTCTAGCTCTGCAAAACCAAGGTGGGTGCACCTAATCCAGATAAGATATAACTCCTTACAACTCTTCAAAACTCTAGATTTTAACAATAGATAATGGAAATAAAGTGCTAAATACTAACTAGGCATTCATTGACTCTCTATTACAAAGTAGGACATACAACAAACAACCTTAGGATATGAAAATAACTTTGTAATGGTTTTGATGTAGACTTGCAGGACATAACCAAACTATATAAGATATGCATCAACAAAGAGTAGAAAGTCCTTTGATCAGTGCCTTATCCATTAGGAAACTCCTTCAATCTGAATATTGAAATAGATAGACAACCTATTGGCAAGGGTTCATAGCCATAAACACATATATCTTAGATCACAAACTTACTTATGAGATCCCTATGCACATATATTAGAAGAATCTATATTTTCCCCAAAGTATCTTTAATCTGATCCTAAATCAGAACTATGAAATGAAACATACACATAAATAACACTATGTATTGAACAAGAAAATCCAAATTTCATACAATAATAGCCAAGGAGAGACTTGAAACTGAGACAATGTATTAAGTATAAGGAATCCAAATTTGTAACAATAGAACTAAATAACTACACCACTCAATAATTTTCAAAAGATCAAAAATATCTATCTTAGCATGAAATACAGTCTGATACCAAATCTGATGTATCTGTAGGACTCAAACTTCTTGAAACAATACTTAAGATGAGAAAATTTAGAATAGTTACAATAGAGAGAGGAAGATCATAAGTAGGAAGGTGAAAACCCTAGGATAGGATTTCAACCACTTTCTAATCAATTCATCAATGCACTCCTATCCTACTGAATCTGATCTTCCTGAAAATGTCACTAAAAGGTTTGTCTGATGATCCACTTGACGAGTTACAAACCAGGATCCAATCTCATTAATGTAGGACATCATAGCATGGGAAGAAACATCTTGAAAGACAAAGAAATCAGAGATCAATAAAGCCATCATATTGCATTGAAGACATTTCAGACCCATAAAGACATTCCTAGCCACTGAACAATACCATTAGAGAGAGCATCCACACTAGATACATATTCTTCATAAGTTCTACCATTCTCAATAACAACACTACTAGATACAATCTCAAGTGTATCTTCAAGTTCAAGATCTCCAACATTAGTTATCCAATCCCTAATATGCACATAACATTCTTCCCTCAAGGAGGATAGCCAATGGGTTGATTCAAGGAAAAAAAGTTCCAAAAACAAACCAATAAATACAGACTTTGAAAACTTGGTACCCCCTGGAAGCTCATCATATGCATCAAAAAACCTTTCATAAAATAAAGGTATTGAGAATTCCCTTCTCCTTCCTACATTTACTCTTATCAACAATATGCAATCCTCTTGGATGCCTTGGTCTAACAGTGCAAGATCCTCCTCAAGCTTACCCATTTTAACTAATACAATACTTCCATATGATTTTGAAAAATGCAACTCAAAACTTGAAGCATGCAAACCTCTATCCACACCTTATTCCTTGTTTTAGTGCTTGAATCACTACATAAGGAAACATTTGCATACTTGAAAAGTAAAATACCTGGATGTGTTGTAGTAGTTGCAAGATAATGATATAAAGTCACCTCCAAATCACCTTTTGAAACTTGGTAGAGTTGCCACCTCCTTGCAGAGGAAAAGATCTGAATTAATTAAGATCTCTTTCCCAACTCTGACCCTCTTAAAATAGAAAACCCACAACACACCCCAATATAGGGTATTTTATTATTCCTCTCTTGACTATGCTCATAGTCACAGGAGCCAAAAAATATGTTTCCTCTATCACTGTAGGTCCACCTCTTCCTTGTAGTCTTTCTTCAAACATGTACACTGGTGCAAATTGGAGAACTCAGAGACACCACTCACCATATGTGAAATAGTATTTGTATCACTTTCAAAACTGGCACTTTCAGACACTTTGCAATGAGAAACAAGAAGAAAAGACTCAATCTTATAATTATGAGGAATATCTCTTTGAAAACCATGACTCTATAACAAGACTCTAGGAGTGATTTAGCAAGGCAAGGAAACAACTCACCTACACTTACTAATTAGTTTTTCTTTTGTGTTCCGAGTAGAGTCACGATCTTGTTGGTGGTTGAAAACATTTATGCTATCTAAAGCCACCAATATGCCTTGAGACTGATGTTAGGAGTGGTTAGCTCCAATTATGGAAGCTCTACAGGACAATTGGACCAACTATAGGGACAAGACTAACCTCTACACTTATGTCTCTACGAAACCAAGGCAAGTGCACCTAATCCAGATAAGATATAACTCCCTACAACTCTTCAACACTCTAGATTTTAACAACAGATAATGGAAAGAAAGTGCTAAATACTAACCAGGCATTCATTGACTCACTATTACCAAGTAGGAGATACAACCAACAACCATATGATATGAAAATAAATTTTTAATGATTTTGATGTAGAGTTGCAGGACATAACCAAACTATATTAGACATGCATCAACAAAGAGTATAAAAGATATTGATCAATGCCTTATCCATTGGGCAACTCCTTTAATCTGAATATTTAAACAGATAGACAACCAATGGCAAGGATTCATAGCCATAAATAGATATATCTCATATCACACTCTTGCTTATAAGATCCATATACATATATATTAGATGAATCTATATTTCCCCAAAAGTATCTTTAATCTAATCCTAAATACGAACTATGGAATAAAACATACACATAAATAACTCTATGTATTAGACCAGAAAAATCCAAAATTCATAAAAAAACATCAAAGGCGAGACTTGAAACTGAGACATTGTATTGAGTATGATGAATCAAAATCTGTAACAATATAACTGAATAAATGCACCACTGAATAATTTTCAAAAGATCAAAAACATCTATCTTAGCATGAAATATAGTTTGATACCAAATCTGATGTATCCCTAGGACTCAAACTTTTGGAACCAATACTTAGGATATGAAAATTTTAACCATTAAAATAGAGAGAGGAAGAGAATTAGTATAAAGGGAAAAACCCTAGGATAGGGTTTTAACCATTGTCTAATCAAGTTATCAATGCACTCCTATCCTACTGAATCTGATCTTCCTCAAAAGATCACTGAAAGATTTTTCTGACGATCCACTTGCCAAGTTACAAACTAGGATCCAATCTCATTAATGCAGGACATCATAGCATGGGCAGAAAAATCTTTAAATAGAAGTAAATCATAGATCCATAAAGCCACCATACTACATTGAAGACATTTCACACCCATAGAGACATTCCTAGCCACTGAATGAGACCACTAAGACTTACCACGACCCAAGAAAACCTCAAGCCACTCGCCTGTAGGTATGGGAACACGCCAACATTGATAATATGCACAGAGAAGTTCAAAATTTTAAAATAATAACCACAACGGCTATTTCTTTGGCACCAAATATGATCAATAGCTGAGATTAAACACTTTTCTAACTTTAAAACATGACCGTTGAAACACTTTAAGTAATGTGGGCATAAGGTAAAAAGAAATATTATTTCCGCCTAGTCAAACAACTTTGACAACTGTATGGCACCATCTTACTGGCCCTCAAATCCACCTGTATACTTTATCTCACACAGGCCCCACATGCTTATCTCGTCATGTGGGACATGCATCATCCATTTTGTAACCGCGCAATGCTTAACATCCTCGCAACTTTCCTTTGCGTAGTAGCACATTACTATTGGATCTTGATCTAGCCTTCATGATCTTGTTCCATCTACCCACATGTATCATCCACTGATTTGATCCACCTTTTGGTCCACTCAACCACCTTGCTGACCTGTGCCACGTGGCACCATCACAATTGTTGGAACCTCACCGTGTGTCTATCCAACTTGGCCCACCACTTGTCATAATTTCCACATGTCACTTCTCCGCTACCATGCAATCTGACTTGATCTGTGCCAACTTGGATTGCAAAATCATGTCGTGTTTCCATCTTTCATCCTCATCCATGTCACCATTCAAACATATTTGACATGAGCCCACCAAAATTTATCCATCTGTCTGCCATCTGGAAACCACTTAACTGCAATACTTCACATACTACCGACCAAAAGGCACTTTCCTTTTGACACTCAACCACTATGGGCTGGGACATAAAAATATTAAGTTACACCGATGCATAACAAATGTGGGATAAATGACCAAAAGCGATTGTAGCACAAAACACACCAGCGAAGACGTAGAGACAAAAGTGACTGGTTTGACTCCATAGAAGCAACCAAAATGGGACAAGCCAAGGCCCTAACATTCTTTTTCAATCATTTGACATGAAAAACAGACCAGCAACACTCAGAGATAAAAGAGAAACAAGTAGTATAAACCGAGCACCCGACTTAATACCTTTTTACCATTTTCAGTTAATATTGCCAAGGAAGACAAAATTTCACAAATAGCTCTAACACCATCAATGATCATCACATGATTGTAAATAAGAGGAAGAGTTATGCAATTCAAAGGGTTCCATGAAAATTTGAAAGCTTTCTCAAAATAAAGTGTACATATTCATGATACTACCCTGTAATGACTCATATTACCTCCATGAATCACAAGAGGGTAAGTCGATAATACCCCACCACTACACTAGAGGAGATTGAATCAATCCTCTGAAACCATATAAACAATGATTCATTTTAATCCCAAAGAAATGTTTTTGTGGTGATTAATATTTCATGTTCATATATATACCTTTGAGTGTCACCTTTTACCCAAAATCTCTGATTCTGATCCAGAAATGAATGTCGCATCAGACCCAAAATGTCTGATTCTGACCTAGAAAGTTTGATTCTGACCCAGAATAGAATGTCGATTCTGACCTACAACTCCCAAAGGAGAGACTGTAGATATCTGAAAAAGGGTGTTTTGGGGTGGCTATCTAGGGTTTTTCCTTAGTCAAACAACTTTTTTGGTGGTTTCCACCTCCACAAATAGCCAGATGTAATAGAATGTATGTGTGTTCCTCTTAGAAAGATCTTTGAATGTATAATGCCAAGATCTAATCCTATATATTGAAACCCTAGCATGAATTTAAAATGAGAGGGAAATACATAGATTTGAATAAGATAAATAAAGCATACCAAGCCCTTGAGGCTAAAGTATTCATACCAAACTCACAATCTATAGTTTCTACCCCATGATGGTATCTTTTGAATGTTTGAATGTTGAAAATGGTAGATTCAAGAAGAAGGAAGGAAAGAAGAACTCTTTCTTGCTCCAATGAAGATCCACAATATCTTGTCCACAAAAATGCTTGTATGTATTAAGGAATCATCATATCTTGTCCTTCTATATCATCCTCTTTCATTCTTGCATCATCATCATCATCATGTCATAATCATAATTTTGTCATATATCCAAATGAAGGCAAAAGAGAGTGCTTATATAGAGATCTCAAGATAGACCTCCTAGAGCAATGCAAGACCTAAATTAAAATTTTTCTTTGAATTATGGTACAATTAAAATCACCAACAAAGGAGGGGATGTATTAATTCAAATATTGGAGAAAACACTTTTGTACCCAGACCTAGGGACCTATTTTTAAGTTTAGGGCCTTGATATGTTCTGGATCTGAAAGCGAGGACCAACACCTGACAAAGGTCAAAATTGACCTCGACCTTGACCTAGGTTAAGGTTGACCTCAACCTTGACCTAGGTCAAGGTTGACCTTGATTCTAACCTATGTAAGGATCGACCTCAACTGTGACCTAAGGTTTCAGGCAGGTCACCTTAAGAAATCTACAAGATTCCCAGGTCAACCAGGGACCTATGAAGGTGAGAAAACACACCAGAGTGTTGGGGAGAGGTACAAAGGCCATAGAAGAGGTATGATGAAGATTAGGAGAGACATTACATATGTTCTACCTAAAAATAAAGCCACAGATAGGGAAATTAAGGAGGATCCACAGGATCCTAACCCTAATTTCACCTAGAAATGTAGAATCAAGTACAAATGCATCCTAAATACAAATCTAATATGAAAGTGTACTAAAAGGGTGCTAAACCTACCAAAATGAAATTACTTCCATTTAAGATGATACATTTAGCCCCCACTTTAACTTAGATATGACACTACGTGAATATGAAATCACAAGTAAGAAAAATTCATATAAATAAAAAGGATATAGCCAAGTCCTCAACATAGAGATCCTGCAAGAAACCATTAGTACCCACAGCATATAGCACACAAGGTTAATGAAAATCCATAGATCACCTAAGACTTACCAGGATGAATTTGATAAGTGCATAGAGCCCCTTACGCCCCCTATTTTGGTTTACTAATTCTAAAAGGTGAATCAAGGTGATAAGGTTAGACCTATACCCTGGATATGTAGTTAATTGAAAAGTGATTTTATAAACAAGTTAAAAGGATTCCTAACCTTTGTAAGCTGAATCAAGGGGTTAGGTATCTAAATCATGATTCCAACGCCACTAATGCCACTAAAAATGGAGCTACCAGACTTAGGTTATGACAAAAAGAGTGAATCTCTATCTAAATGCATATGAAGGAAAATTCAAATTTAACCTAAGTAAATTCAAACAAAACCCTAATTTGTAGTTAAAAATAAGAGAAAGAAACACTTACCTCCCCATTCTTCCCATTTGTAGAGTTTAGGAAAAGAAAAAGAATGCCGAAGAGAGAAGAACTTTGAGCAATCGGCATGGAGATCCTAAGAGAGTGCCTAGCCAGCAGATAACCACTTCCTGAGGTAAGTTCATTGTTTTGATATTTGTGGTTATAAAATTCATGTTTTCATAGGTAAGGTCGACCTTGACCCAAAAATTTTGATTCTGACCGAGTTATGTTGACCTTGACCCTTTAAGGTCGACCATAACTTGGAAGATCTCACCCTTTCTAGGGATAAGGTTGACCCTGACCCAAAAGTGTCGACCCTAACCTAAAAAGGTTGACCTTTACCCAAAAAGGTGAACCTTGACCCAATAATGTCAACCTCAACCTAGTCAAGTGAGTATTAGAGTGGCATGATGATAGAGTATTGATATGATGTTATTTGTGTTGACATGATCTTGTCTATCTCTAAGAGCACCCCTTCAGAGGGCTATTACTGACTGTGACAGAGAACTTGTGCGAGCTATAGCAGGATGAGATACAAATATTGAGAGATGTGGGACTGTAAAGGATATTATTCCTACAACATATGAGGTTCCATCAATCCATGATATTGGTCATGATAGAGAGGTGGGATGAGGATACTTGTTCCTTCCATCTTCCCTCAGGAGAAATCACGACCACATTGGAGGATGTGTTTAAGAACGTAGGACTTCCAGTCTGAGGTGAGCCTGTCAGACTGAGAGTGTAGCAGGGTCCTATTGAGGTCCTTTTAGATGGGGAGTATTATTTAAGATGAGTACCATAGATGAGGACCCGGGTGGATCAGATCAATCTATCAGCCATACTAGCAGGCCTGACACCTTTGGTATGGAATGTCATGCTGTGTATACTCTCTTTAGTTGTAGTACCGAACACAAAGGGTATAGTATTTTTAGCACCATTAACTCATATCAAATGTAGGATAGAGGGTGACATGTCTATCTTCTCATGGGGTCGCAACATCTTAGCCCATCTATTTCATGAGTTGTGTTAGTTAGTGAGATACCAGCGAGAGAGTCTTACAGTATGCACCTTGCTACATGTTTGGATGTTTGAGAATTACACATGTACACATAAATAGGGTGTTCCACTAGTGGTAGATGTGAGCACATTGAGATCCTTTTCCTACCCACTAGAACATGTCTGGAAGTACATGGATATCCTCTTTTGGAGGGTATGCCTCGACCGTATACTAGGCATTAATGTGATATGGAGACCATACTGTCAGATGACAGAATGACTAGATACTTGACACCACCTGAGACAATCACAATAGTGAAAGCTACTAGAGGGTCATATTAGTCATGCAGTGATGCCATATTATTATGATAGACTGATGAGACAGTTTGGTATGATACAGGGGTCTCCTGAATAGTACCTTGGTATGCACACCCAAGCAGATACTATCATAGACTTAGTGCTATATGCCAACCTACAGTAGCATATATTGTAGATAGAGAGATAGATGAGACCAAGGATAAAAAGGTAGCTCCTTATGTATCCTATTCAGTTGTTAGTAGAGAGTATATCAGATATTGGATTCTACAGGGAACCCACCCCATCTTCCTCGATAACTATCCCATAGGTGATTCAGGTTTGTTAGATAGGACACATTGAGCTAGTGACATACCAGTGGAGGAGGAGGAGGATCAGAGAGAAGAGGAGGAGCCCATCTCTAAAGGAGATCCTATGGAGGAGGAGAGAGTGGAGGAGAGAGAAGAGTTTAGAGAAGAAGAGGGAGGAGGGGAAAGAGCAGAGGAGATGTCTCCAGGCCATAGTATAGGTGTAGATGAGAGCATTTTCTATTATGTATGACTGAGATCATGATGAAATCCACATGCTCATACAGAGACACCACCGCGAAGACCCAGACATAGTGACCACAGAGAGATCATTCACTCCATTACCCCACCATCTAGATCCTTTGGTGACGCTCAAGAGGGAGATCTAGGTATGTAATATGCATTATATTTGGATATTTTTAGCTAAATGTTTTAAAAATAAGTACTAAAAGATAAATATTTTTTAGTTCTACAACTAGCGTAGTGGAGAGGACAAGCTTTATATCAGAGGTTTTGAAGGATACATGTATATCCTACCAAATTCTAGCTAACGAGTGAGAGTCCCTCATTGGATAGAGAGATCTCGACAGACATGCAGCTATTTTTGCATGCGTCTAGCGAGAGATAAGGTATGTAGAGAGAGAAGAGAGAAATTGATAGCTCACCTACAGAGAGCCCAAGAACATAACTATGAGATGAGCATGTCAAGGAACTGCACACGAACTACCCTACCAAGATCCTCAGCCTCACATCATAGATCAGAGAGAGCTAGGAGCCATCGACCCTTAGAGTGTAGAGACAAAGATTGATAGATAGAGAAGTTAAATACGAAAAACATTTCTTTGCCTTGTTAGTTCTATGATTGATTAGTGTTTTTTTTCACCAATACACAAAACTTAATAGAAAGAAAGAACAAACTCATGTATGAATGTATTCAAATCACATAACCTATAAAACAGACATAACTATTCTATAAGGAATACATAAATACATAAAGAAGAATGATGTAATAGGGATAATAAAATTTGAGATGCATAATATTAATAGGTTCCTTAAGAGGGACACCATTCATATCATAAATCTTATAAGAACCTGAAGAAATGTCCTTAATTACCACAAAAGGTCCAAGCCAATTAGGGTTAAACTTCCCTCTTTCACCAGGTAAAGCACTCACATTTATTTTATTCTTATACAAGACTAAATAACCTACCAAAAATGACCATGCAATCACCTTATGATTATATTATTTCTAAAGTGATTTATGATAAGCCTTTATATGTTCCAAAGCATTTATCTGTTGTTCATCCAACATTTCTAATTCCTGTAATAGTTGTTCCCAAAAATTACCCTTTTTGATTATCCCATGAACTGAGATACATGAAGAAGGTATTTCTAATTCTAAGGGAATAATAGCATCAGTACCATAGACAAGATTATAATGATAAGTACTCATGGCAGTACGAACACTAGTCCTATAAGCCCATAAATCATAGGTAAGTTTGGTATACCAATCTTTCACAAGCTTATTAACTATTTTCCTTAAGATTTGCTCAATAACTTTATTCGATGCTTCAGCTTGACCATTAGATTGAGGATATTAGGGAGTAGAAAATCTATGTTGAATACAGTATTTCTCCAATATTTTTGTGACTTCTTTATTCTTGAAAGAAGTGTCTTTATCCAAAACTATCCTTGAAGGAATACCAAATCGTGCTATAATATGATTTAGTATGAAATCATAAATAACATCCACGGTAATAGAATGGAGAGGAATAGCTTCCACCCACTTCATAAATTAATCTGTAGCTTTCAGGATGTATGTATGTCCTTGAGTTGAAGCTAGTGAAACTTTTCCAATAAAATTAAAACCCAAAATATTAAAAGGCCATGGACCAACTTGATTACGAAGCTCACAAGGAGGAGCATGAATTAAATTTCTATGTTGCTGACATTAAGGAAACTTATTAACAAACATGAAAGAGTATTGTTCCATTTTTTGCCAATAATATCCCATTCTAAGAAGTTTATTGACTAAAGAATTCCCACCAAAATGTCCCCCGTAAGAACCAGAAATAGCTTCTGCTAAAGCTATCAGAATTTTAGTTCTATCGAGACATCTTAATAGCAAACCATTACAAGAGAATTTGTAAAGCATATCTACCAAAATGATATAACGTGCTGCAATCTTCCTAATATGATTACGCATGTTCCTTGTTGCTTATTTTGGAAAAGTACTATCTTTCAAAAAATGAAAGATGTGCAAATATCATTCATCCAAAGGAAAGTTAAAACAATCAGCAGTAACCTTATCAGAAATTGCTGGGTGTTTAAGAGTATGTATAGTAAATTGAAAGTCTTCAACATTATTCACAAGACAAACCAAAGATTTTTCACTTGCTAGGGTGTCCACATGTCAATTATCTTTCCTAGGTAAAGTCTGATTCATATAAGAAGAGAATTGTGAAAGAATATCAAGAGACAAATCTCTATATTGCATCATTTTATCATTCTTAGTCTAATAACCTCCTTTGATTTGTTCCAAAATCAATTGAAAATCCCCATATATTTCCAAGTTTTTAATATGAAGGGATGTAGCTGCTCGTAAGCCACCTATAAGAGCTTCATACTCCACAATATTATTAGTACAAGGAAAGGTAAATTTATACGACATAGGGATTGATTTCTTTGTGGGAGGGACCAAGATAATACCAACACTAGAACCTGTCTTACATCTAGAACCATCAAAATATAATTCCCAAACATGCTCTTGCTTAATAGCTAGAATGCTCTCATCAAGAAATTCTATTGAGGTAATGCATGTATAAGAATAAGGACAAGGAGCTTCAGCAAAATAATCAGTTAAAGCTTGTCCTTTAATTTAATTTTGAGAAATGAAATTAAGATCGAATTACGTAAGTAACATCACCCACTTTGCTAGATGGCCAAAGAGATAATTCTTTGAGAAAAGGTGTTTTAGAGGATCAAATTAACAATCACATTGACCTCAACATTCAATAGGTAATGCCTAATTTTTTGACAAGAATAAACTAAAGAAAAGAATTGTCTTTCCAAGTCAGTATATCTCGTGTCATAATCAAGTAACGTCTGACTAATGTAGTACACCAGTCTTTCCTTACCTTCACTATCATGTTGAGCCAACAACACACTCACGACAAATATCTTGATATTATTTCACTAAACTAGGATTGTGGGAGCAAGCTATGGAATATGAAACCATCCCTTTTGCATGTTTTCATTGCAAGAAAGCTAGACATTTGGGAAAGAAGTGCCAGGAAAAAGTTATCCAGAAAAATACTAAGAAATGGGTTCCTGTAGGGAGGATTATAAAAGATGGAAGAGAGATAGCAAGGGAAGGCCAACATAAAGAGAAAAAGGGACAAGATAGTAAATCTAACACTATTAATAATTATTTACTGAGAAATACAATGATATCCAAACCTAGTGTAGTTACTCTTACAAATAATGAGGGTCCTGATAGAGGTGAAAATACGGGACAAAATCAGGATAAAGAAGAAGCCCAAGTGGAAGAAGGGGAGATTACAGAAATAATAACAGTGGATATAGAAGATGAAGAAATGGAAGATCCTAATGGGGAGAATAAGGATAACCAATAGGAAGGGAGCCTAGAGTCCAACATTCAAGAAGTGGTTGAAAATTCAAAAGAGCAAAAAAACAATAGGATACTGTGTTGAGCCAAGAAACCCCTAACCAATCAGAAATTACTCCTAAGGGGGGAAGAAATAATAATACTGAAATACCTAACTGGGGGGACTCTATAGAGATAAGTCAAATCCTTGAGGGGGAACAGAGTGATATGGAAGATGAGAAAGAGATTCAAGGAGAGAAAAAAAAAGGAAAGAAGGACAAAGAGATACCAAGCAAAAAGGTAACAACAAGAAGTAGCAGAAATGGAGATGTGGGAGCTATTTTATCTTCACTAGGGAGACCATCAAACCAGATGATGAGAGATAAGGAGGCCAAGAAAAACATAGTGGATGGAAGCCAACAGATTTTGGTATTAGGATCCTTTGTTAAGTCATGAAGATTATTTCTTGGAATATTAGGGGAATGAATAATCCCCATAAATAGGACATTGTTAGGAATATGATTAGGGATAATAGACCATATATTTTTTTGATCCAAGAGACTAAAATCCTCAAGGATAAAGTTGAAAAGATTAGATTTTTCAAGAATGGGGTTACTTGTGGTGGTGACTCAAATGGTGCCTCTAGGGGCATTGGTACTATATGGAATGAAGACATAATAAAAGGTGATTTCATATATCAAGGTGATAATCTGGATTGTATCAGGTTTAGGCATCTGAAGGATAATACCTCTTGGGTTTTGACTAATATTTATGCTCCCAATACAAAGGTGGAGAAGTCTTTTGGAATCAGCTGTCTTCTTTAAGAAATTCCTTTAATAATGAAGAATAGATTGTTGTGGGAGACTTCAATACCCCCTTAAGAGAAAAGGAAAAAATTGGACGTAGCCAATCTAACCTGTACAGCAGGATGGATCTTATGAATTTTGTTGGCTATCATTTTCTTCATGATATTGAGTTATAGGGAATTGACTATATCTGGACTAATAGAAGAAATGGCAAAGACCTTATTCAAGTTAGGCTGGATAGGGCTCTCATTACTAATGAATGGTTCACTCATTATTACTTCTCTTTATCGGCTCATATAACGGTGGGATTAGATCATAATCCCATAACCTTTCTGGTGGACTCAATTGATAAGAAAAGAAACTTTCCATTCAGATTTGAGAAAATGTGGACTCTACACCCACAACTTGAACAAAGAATTGATGAATGGTGGAAGATAAATATAAAGGTTATTGCTATGTTCATCCTAGCTAAAAAAATTAAAAATGTCAAGGATAAAATCAAAGCTTGGAACAAAGAGACTTTTGGCAACATATTCACTACTAAGGCTAGTGTCAATTTAAAGGTCAAGGAAATCTAGGACAGCATCCAGAAGGATGGGTATGCTTATATATCAAGAGAACAAGAGAATGGGAAGTTGGTTGAGATGCATGACATTATTGCAAAAGAAGAAACATTTTGGAGACAGAGATCCAGAAAGATGTTCTTGAAGGAGGGAGATAGAAATACTAAATATTTTTTCATGACTACTCTAAAACATAGAATGAGAAAAAAGATCTCTAAGCTCAACATTAGTGGAACTATTTCTAATGATGAGGAGGCTATCATATTGGAGGCAAAGAATTTTTTTCAAAGACTGTTGCAAAAGGACAGAGAGATGGACAATGATGAACAAAGGGAGTTTCTTAAATTCATACCAAACATTCTTAATGAAAATCAAAATATTGGGCTCAATGCTATCCCTTCCAACTCTGAGATTAGAAAGGCTATCTTCTCCTTTGAGGGAGAACAATCCCCTGGGCCGGATGGTTTTCCTATGTTCTTTTTCCAATACTTTTGGAATATTATTGAAAAGAAGGTGACCAATGTGGTAAAAGATAGTTTTGGAACTAGAAAACTTCTGAAGGAGTTGAATGGTACCTTTATAGCCCTTATTCCTAAGAAACATGTAGCTGATAAGATGGATCAGTTTAGACCTATCAATTTGTGCAACTCTATTTACAAAATTATTTCTAAGGTTCTGACTACTAGGATTTTAATGATTCTCCCTTCTTTGATCTCTTGGAAACAAAATGGGTTCGTGCCTAGGAGACAAATCATGTACTCTATCATTACTATTCATGAAAATGTTCATTCTCTTGTGATGTCTAGGAAGGAGGGTCTTCTTCTGAAACTAGATATGTCTAAAGCTTATGACAAACTAGACTGGGAGTTTCTTGTGCAAGTCCTGAAGGCTTTTGGATTTAACAAAAAATGTATTGATCTCATTTTCCATCTTATTTCTTCTACTAAATTTTCAGTTCTGGTCAATGGGTCTCCTACTTCATTCTTTAAATCTTCCAGAGGGTTAAGGAAGGGGGACCCCTTGTCCCCTGTCCACTTCATTATTATGGTTGAATGCCTAGGAAGGTATATGGAGAATTAGGTGAGAAAGGAGAAATTAAAGGGTTAAACCCATCTTCGGATAACCAAGTTTTCTCTCGTCAGCAATTTGTTGATGAATCGATTATTATGGGAAAAGCCTCTATTAAAAATGCTAGCAATTTTAAGAAAGATCTGACTAATTATGGGACAACATCTGGCCAGATTATAAATAGGGGAAAGAGTTCTATGTTTCTCTTCAATGTCCTTGATAGAAGAAAGATGAGAATTATAAGGATTTTAGGTTGTGATTTGGGGACTATGCATGGAACCTATCTTGGCCTCCCTCTGTGTTTGGAACCTCTTGATATTTTTTGGAGTTCCTTAGTGGACAAATTTCACAGTAAACTTGTTGGATGGAAAGGGATGTTGTTAAGTCAAGCAAGTAAAATCCAGATTCTTAGAGCTACCCTCCACAGCCTCCCTCTTTATGCTTGGAGAATTTTTAAAATCCCCAAAAAGTTTGGTGAAGCTATTGAAAAAATTCAAAAATAGTTTATGTGGACAGGGATGGAAAAAAAAAGCATAGCGCTTATAGCTTGGGACAAAGTTTTTCATCTGATTGAAAAAGGTGGCTTAGGGCTAAGAAGAATTAAGAACTTGAATGAGAACCTCCTTACTAAATTAATATGGAGATATTATAACTTGAAAGGAGAATGGACTTTAATATGGGATAATAAGTATAATAAGGATCAGCCTAATCTTGATGCCTTTTAGAATGAGGGCAGGGAGGGTGTTGGATCTTTCATATGAAAAAATGTTATGAAAAACAAATACATAATAAAAAAAGGAATGAAATGGAAAGTGGGAAATGAGAGAAAGGCTCTTTTTTTGGAAGATGAGTGGCTTCTTCATTCTCCCCTCAAGGAGTGCTCTGAATGGGGTATCTTCGAGAATCAATGCAATATCATTTTTTGAAGGAAAGTGGAAGACTACTGGGATAGGGATAACTGGAAAGATTTATCTGTCATTGATATTAGGTTGGGACATCTTAACAAAATTCTCAACTCAATCAATCTGATTGAAAAAGAGGATATGATTATATGGAAACACAACACTGAGGGTAACTTAATTGTCTCATCTCTATACCATTTGGAGTTTGAGGACCTTATTGAGCCTTTTTGGGCGAAAGTCTGGGATAAAAACCTCATTCCTAAAATTAATGTGTTTTTTCTGGATAATGATGCAAAATAAAATTCAGACTACTAACAATCTCAGAAAAAGAGGTATGACTATTGTTAACATGTGCTACCTATGCAAGCAAGAGGAGGAAAGTGTGGAACATATCTTCATCTACTGCCCCTTTGTTAGAAATATTTGGAATTTTTTTTCCAAATCCTTTATATTGAGTGGGTTTTTCCTACTAATTTGGAGTCTTTTTAAATCTTGGATCTATCCTTCAAAGAATGACACTGCTGTTAAGATCTAGAATTTTGTCCTTCCTCATGTTTGCTGGGGGGTCTGGAGAGAAAGAAATGATAGAGTGTTCAGAGATAAAAGGACAAGTGAGAAGGATGCTTTATTTAAGATTAAGAGAGCCATAAAATAAAATATTTTGATACATGATAGAGTGTTGGAGCCTCTACAGGAGAATGATATTACTATGTTCAAAAATTGGAAAATCAAAGGCAATACCAAAAAAAAAGGATAACAAAGTAAAAAGGGAGGATGCTAGATGGGATTGCCCCCTAAAGGCTCGCAGAAAATCAATTTTGATGGTTCCTCTAAGGGAAATCCAGGGGTGGCAAGGTGTGGCATTGTCATCACAGATGAAAATGGTGTCTGTACAGGTATAAAAGCCATTCCCATTGGTATTCAAACAAATCATCTTGTAGAAGCTTGTGCGGCTCTTCAGGGTCTTATTTTAGAAAAAGAGAAAGGTAGCACTAAAGTCTGGTTAGAGGGGGATTCTCTCAACAATTTCAAGTGTTTAAATATTGACACTCCCACTTCATGGTCTATTTACAATATCATTCAAAAATCCATAGACATTATTTGCTCTTTTGAAAAATGTGTTATCACACATAATTTTTGGGAGACAAATGATGTTGCTGACTGGGTGGCTAATACAACTTGTAAGAGTGATGAGGTGGCATAGTGGAATGATGGAAATGACATTCCTATCCAAGAAAAAATATTTCTTGAAAGTGATCGATTAAGGAGTTGTCAGTAAAATAATTGTAAATGGTAAGTGTTTTTAAAATCATTAATACAGAGGTGATGTGTCTTTATTGCCTTCAGAGGTGTAAGTACCCTATTGTGATTGCGAGCTAGATTTGGCACGCTTTATGGGTCTTTTTGGTTTTTCACAAAAATCATTATGGCATTATCAATAGTCACAACAGAAAAATTTGCTGCAACCAGAGGAAGAAAATGGGCGAAAATAAGAAAAGGGTTGAGCCTGTCAACTGTAACAACTGGAAAAAATATAACAGAGTATGAAAGATTGTGGAAGAGGGTGGGCAGGATGTTGTTTTGGAATGGCTCCATGGTTAGAATCCTTCCATCACAAGGATATTCATGAAAACCTGGAAAGAGGGTAAATTCTTGGTTGGTGATCAGTATATGGGGGTTACGAAAGAGGTCATTGTCGAAGGTACAAACATGGAAATGTATGGTATTAATTTTTATCAAGATCGAATTATCTTGGATAAAGCCTGGGAGAATTTCCCAGATAATGAGAAGGATAAGGCGAGACTGGTCAAGATTGATGCTTCCTACCACAATCCAAAGAGAATTTCCAGATCTTGGAGGTATGTCCTTTTTATGATCATCAGTTATGTTACTCTTGATGGTAGGTTCACGAGGGCATATGGACACCATTTCATGTTATTAAACTATTTTAGGTACAAGGTTAAAGTCAGTTTACCATACCATATTCTTAGCTTGATAGATGTTACCATTACTAGTTTACAGAAAGATTCAAAGGGGGATCATGCATCCCACCAAGGGCTTAAGGTTCTCATATATGAGGTGCTGAAAACTAAGAAAGTGGAAAGGCCTTTGGGGAAGAGGATGAAGAAGGATGAAGAAGAGACAGAAGGGGACGAAGATGATAGAATGTACATGGAAGAAACCGATAGTGAAGAGGAGTCCAAAGGGTTTAAAACCCCTAAATCTAACATAAAGGGTGCTTTAGTAAGGAAAAAATAGAAGAAGCCCTATTTTGAAGGTTCAGAAATGGAGAAGGATAGTGATGAGGATATTGTGGAGGGAAGCAAAAAGAAAAAGGGTAAAAAGTTGATAAAGAAGAAGACTCAGAATTGATGAGTCAGAAAGAGAGAGTGAAACCAAGGACGTGAAAAAGGAGGAGATAAAGAAAAGAAAATGTGGGGATGGCCAGGAGAAAGCTAAAATTACCCATAAGAGTTCTAGTAAGAGGAGAATTGATTTAACCTCAGATGAGGAAGAACTTAAGGAAAATACAGAGGAGAATCAAAAGGAAGAGGAAAGAGGGGAAAACAAGGAGGAGAAAAAAGGTGAGGACATTGAAGACAAAATCCTTATGGAGAAAACTAAAGAAAATAAGTAGGGGGAAGGAAATATGAAGGATGCTAAGGACACCAAGATTGATAAAGATTCTGGGAAAATGGATTGTGACTTCCATGACAATGTGGACACAGGGGAGCATCAAGTACCTATGGACAATAAATATTGCATTGTGGGTTTCACTGGTCTGGTAAGCAATTTGTTTGATGAGAATGATAATTTGAAAAAAACAAGTTGATATTATGAAGGCAGAGATTAATAATATCAAAAGTATGGGAATTGGGGAAAACTCGATGGCTGTTTGTCTAGATGAAATGAAAGAAGTTGTAGGGAATTCAAAAGGCCAAGCGGAGTTTGTTAATAAAGTGGGGATAATGGAGAAACAAATAAAAGATATCCAAGATAGGGCTGAGAAAGATGACAATGCTATGTAGATCATGAATCTGACTACAAAGGTGGAGAGATTTGAGGCTATGGTTAAAAAAATCAGGGAGCAATGTTTGATGAGTCTCAAAGCTTACTGTGGCCATGCACAGATATTGATGGAAAAACTGGAGAAGGATAACAACGATAAGGATTGTAGAGAGATAAAGGAGGTTATTGGCCTGGGCTCACGCACCAGAGCTAGTACAAAGAAGAATAGCCCTCAGGAGGACAAATGCACTGCAGAGCTAAAAGAAATAGTTAGCAATATGTAGGTTATGGCCATCGAAGCAGAGGAACTTGTGCAGGGAATTTAGCTTTCCTTTTGCTGTCCCTTAGGGGTTTTTTGTTGTCCCTATTTTTATTGATGTTTTTGTGGGACAATTTTGGCTTGGTAGTTTGTTTTTTGTTTCCTTTCCTTTTTGGGTGGCTTGGCACAGTTGTATCTGCTCTTTGTTGAATATTTGTTTTAAACTATTTTTAGGTTTCAGGTCCTTGTAAAACCTGTTGAACTTTAATACTTTGGAAAGGTTTCGGGTCCTTGTAAAACCTATTTTTACTTAATCAGAACAATGCACTCACGTCATTCAGAGTAGTGGAAGTATATAGGTAAAAGTGTTTATTAAATTGAGCAGGTTGCAAAATAGGAGGATTGGTGAGAAACTCCTTAAATTGATAAAATGATTTTTTACATTCCTTATTGCAAGAAAAAATAGTTATCCTTTCTAAGCAAGGAAGTGAAAGGAATAGTTATATCGACTAAGATAGAAACAAAGTGATGAATGGCTTGAATTTTTCCTTGTAAACTGTGTAATTGAGAAATATTCTTAGGAGGAGGCATGTTAACAATAGCATCAGTCTTTTCAATATCAACCTCTATGCCTCGCTTAGAGATTATAAATCCTAATAATTTACCAGGAGCAACTCCAAAGGAACATTTCTTAGGATTCAAACTCATATTATAGCTCCTAATTCTTTAAAATATTTGTCATAAAATAGAAACATGATCTTCTCTTTGTATAGATTTTTCCAAGATATCATCCACATAATCTTCTAGAATCTTATGAATGTAATCATGAAAAATCAAAGTCATAGAGAACTGATAAGTTTGTCTCACATTTCCTAATCCAAAAGGAATCATGACCCAACAAAATGTCCCCCAAGGTGCTATAAATGTGGTCTTAAGTTGGTCTTTTATAGGAACAAAGATTTGATTCTAAGCTGAAAATCCATCCATAAAAGATAATAAAGCATGACCCGCTATCGAATCCACAATCATATCAATATTAAGTAATGGGAAATCATCTTTTAAGGATGCCTTATTTAAATCTCGAAAGGCAGTGCACATCCTTATCTTATTTTCTCCTTTAGAAACAACCAAAATATGGGAAATCCATTCAGAGTGATCAATAGAGAGGATGAACCCAGGACCTAATAATTTTTCAATTTCGGCCTTAACTAATAAGGAAATAGCCTGGATTCATCTTTCAGATTTTATGTTTCATAGGTTTAGCATTAGGTTTGAGAACAATATTGTGAGTAACAATCTTAGGATCTATACCCGACATATCCGAATATGTCCAAGAAAATATATCCTTATATTCAAGCAATAGGGAAACCAATTAATCATGTTCATCTTGATTCAAACATTTCCCAATTTTGACTATCTTGTCAGAGAAATTCACATCCACTTGAACTTAAATAGTCTTAGTTATTAACAAATTACTTTGCATGGGAGAATCCATTGGCAAAGGAGAAATATATTGTTAATCATATTATCCAAAATAGGCTTCATTATTCATACAATAGGGCTTTCTTCTTTTATGATGAAACATAGGTAGATTCTGATAAGCCCCTAAAATATTTGCTAGGGCTTCATCCTCAGGAAAAATATCCAAACTAGGTTTTTGATCCATGTGGAGGAGAAGTGGATTAACCAACTTCAAATGTCCACCACATATGTGATTGACATTAAGAAGAAAATTTGATGGTTGTTTATAAGGATTGAACCCTAACCCATAAGTATAATCATAAACTTTGTTGTCTAAGGGCACTTGTATGCCTTGTTCATATTTACCACATCCTTTCCCATTGAATCCTGATTTCTTGAGTAGATGATAACCATAACCATATCTATCGACCATATCAGATTGAGTCAAAGGAGTGGCATATGTCACAATGTCATAGCAATCTGGTTTTATTGTCTCAATTGTTTCTTCAAGTGAAGCAACAACAAAGTTACTTTTTAATTCCTCAAAAGTGGGGAAGGAGTAAAACCTTATTTTTCAAACCGACTTTGTTGTTTCATAAATTCTAAATCAAAAACTTTATAGTCTCCCATAAAAGAAGGATTAATGTTTAGTGTTCCCCAATCATCTCCAGTCAAAGAAGAAGATGGATTTTTAGTTTTTTTAACTTTAGGTGGTTGCTTAGGTTCCTTACTTGGTTGTATAGGTTCAGAAACCTTGGCATATTATGCATTTAAGCAATGATTTGGTGCATCATCTGCATGTAGTGTATACATAAAATTATTATAAATGAACCTAACTTGACGATGAAGAGTAGAAGGAACTACATCCATAGTATGTAACCAAGGTCTTCCTAAAAAAAGGTTATAATTAAGAGGTCTAGGCATAACATGAATAGGTGTGCTAAGAAGAACTAGACCACCTTAATAGGTAGCGTAATAATTCCCAAATTATTCTTTGTGATATTATAAAATCCACGACTAGGGACATTATCCAGTTGAATAGTTATAAGATCAGCCTTAATTTCCTTAAGCATATCCATGCTACAAACATTAAGCCCAAATCCATTATTGATTAATGTTCTATGAATGATAATCTGACTAATAGAAACAACAACCATAAGAGTATCATATTGATTATGCACCTCAATAGAAGTTAAATCATCATCAGTAAACACAATAGGAGGTATAGAAGGCATATTATGCATGCACTCCAAAAATGAATTGATATTCTCTTGATTAGGAGGCAGAGTAGGAAGAATAGATAAAGATTTTTGCAAAGCCTCGTGATATGTCGGAGAAGTTTGATGCAATTCCCATAAAGATATCATAGCTGGAGTGCTGCATAATTGTTCAACTAAGTCATACTCCTTAAAGAAAGAAGGTAACCTAGGTGCTTGAGGAAGCACTGGCTGAGAAGGAGGTAAAGAAGCTGGAACAATAGGTTGAGGATTATTTTGTCTGTGATAAGCATGTGAAACAGAATCTATGTTATCAAATAAATCCAAAGGATCTCTAGGTTTATGCTTAATAGTTATTCGAGGAAATCCTTCTACTATCTTCAACTTGGTTTAGGATATAACATTCTACGTGCATCAATGTTGCAAATAGTGGAACATGAAGGTAACCATGCACACACCCTATGGTAAAGGTCAATTGGAGAGATTGTGGAGGAGGATGAAATAGGAATAGGATCAATGGAGATCTCATTCGAACCATTTTCATTCTTACTTCCATGTACCTCATTAAGGGATCTATCATCTTGTGCAATAAAAGCCTCATCAAAGTATTCAAAACAAAATTCATACATGTTGAACACAAAGTAAAATTAAAAGCATGTAAATGTTTTTGTGTTTTTAAATAAATTTTGTAATTTTTATATATTTTTGAAATATGAATGCAAGAGCATAAAAGAAATATACTTCTATATGCATGAAAGATCTAACATAAAATGTAAATCTAACACCAAAAATAAATAGTTGTCTATCGTGGGTTCACCAAAATGTAAAGGGTAAAATTGGATGGTCCTTTAAATAGGGTTTCTAACTGGGATTTGCATATAAAAGAGACCCTATGCCATTTTAACCATTTACATTTAATTGTAATAATAAGGAATGTAAAGCTGGAAATGTTTGCAAATAATAATGGAGTAAAATACATACCTCACATTACAATAGATCTAGAAATACCATCTTTCTTATGCTTGTGTCAAGTTTTTGGAAAATCTACAACCGGTTCTGGATCAGAAACGCAGAGACAAAGAAAACCCAAAAATATATTCCGAATCTGACTCAAGTCCGCTTCTAACCCCAAAAAAATGTCACCTTTCACCCAAAATTTTTGATTCTGGCCGAGACCTTCAATGTCGATTCTGACCCAGAAATGAATGTCGCATCTGACCCAAAATGTATGATTGTGACCCAGAAAGTCTGATTCTGACCAAGAACAAAATGTCAATTCTGACCTGTAACTCCCAAAACAATGACTGTAGATATCTTAAAAAAGGTCATTTTGGGGTGGCTATATAGGGTTTTACCTTAGTCAAACCCCCATTTTGTTGGTTTCCACCTCCACCAATAGCCGGATGTAATAAAATGTATGTGTGTGTTTCTCTTAGAAAGAGCTTTGAATGTATAATGCCAAGATCTAATCCTCTAGATTGAAACCCTAGCATGAATTAAAAATGATAGAGAAATACATAGATTTGAATATGATAAAGAAAGTATACCAAGCACCCAAGGCTAACGTATTCCTACCAAACTCACAATCCATAGTTGCTACCCCATGATGGTATATTTTGAATGTTTGAATGTTGAAAATGGTAGATCCAAGAAGAACGAAGGAAGGAAGGAAGGAAGAAATATTTCTTGCTACAATGAAGATCCACAATAGGTTGTCCACAAAAATGCTTGTATGTATTAAGGCATCATCATATCTTGTCCTTCTATATCATCATCTTGTATTCTTGCATCATCATCATGTCATAATCATAATTTCGTCATATATCTAAATGAAGGAAAAAGAGAGTGCTTATGTAGAGATCTCAAGATAGACCTCATAGGGAAATGCAAGGGAGACAAAGTCAAAATTTTCCTTGAATTATGGTCCAATTACAATCACCAACCAAGGAGGGGATGTATTAATTTGAATATCAGAGAAAACACTTCCGTACCTGGACCCAGGGACCTATTTTTACATTTAGGGACCTGATATGTTCTGGATCTGAAAGAGGGGAACAACACCTAACAGAGGTCAAAATCAACCTTGACCTTGACCTAGGTTAAGGTCAACCTTGATTCTAACCTAGGTCAGAATCAACCTCAACCCTGACCTGAGGTTTCAAGTAGGTGAGCTTAAGAAATCTCCAAGATTCCCAGGTCAGTCGGGGACCTAGGGAGGTGAGAAAACACACCAGAGTGCTGGGGAGAGGCATAAAGGCCATAGAAGACGTATGATGATGATTAGGAGATCTAGTACATAGGTTCTACCTAGAAAATAATGCCACAAAGAGGGAAATTAAGGAGGATCCACATGATCCTAACCCTAATTTAACCTAGAAATGCAGAATCAAGTACAGATGCATCCTAAATGCAAATCTAATTTGCAAGTGTACTAAATGAGGGATGACAGGTGACATATACATAGTATTACTATCCTATATGTTATCTACCTAATTTCATACTTCATGTACATGATGCAACAAGATGTGATAAGATCTCATGAGCTATGTAGAATTCTAATAGATTACAAAAGTATGTTGTTAGGAAGGTGCTCTTTCTATTTCCCTCTGATAATTTATCAAGTAGATGTATATAATTCATGACAGTGAGTTTTTTAGTTCAGTGTTACAAACCATCCACATATACCCAATGGATTAGATGAAGTTGCAATAGGGTTAGTGAGTTAAAATAGTGCAAAGGAATGTTTTTCAAAGCTTCTGTCAATAAAAAATGACTTTGTTCCCAATGGATAAGTTTAGGCAACCAGCCTGTGACACTTAGAAGGAGAGCATTCAACATAAAATGCAAAAATATTACCTAATTTTTATCTCCATCTCAATTAGGCAGAGTTGAAACGTGTGTGATTAAAGGTGAAAAGTACATCATTTTCTGATAATTATTCTTTGTTGAAAAGAAATGTTATAAAGAAACTTGAAATATATGCAAATGATTTACAATAGAAAATTTTACAAACATTTCATATTCAAAAGTTATTCTCTTTATTCATAAAATATAAATGTACAATGTCTCACACAAGCCATGGGAATAGACATAATGATGCATCATAAAAAAAAAGAAATGCATATGATAATGAAGTACAAGAAAAAACAAAGGATCCTTCATTGGCTAGAAAATAACATAGTTGAATGTTGTATCTTTAGTTCAAGTTGCCTCACTATCCAGAGATACATGCACGGAGAACGGTGGTGATTGTGTTAGATCTTGGGATTATAAATATTTACTTACACATCATTACTAGATACATATTTCAATCCTATGATACATCAAATCTGTCATAAAGCAGTCAAGAAAAAAAATTAAATTTCATTATTTTCATCAAATGAGTATTTTAACTGGATAGGTACAGGTATCATGTTAGTTCACAACATGTGGGGTGAAATGGGCTCCCACAAGGATTAAGCATAGAATGCTATCAATTGATAGAGATTAAGAATTCACAGTCACCAAGAGGATAACCAATAGTGAGCATCACTATAGTGATGGAATGTTTTAGAATATTCACTGCATGAGTAAATAAATGAGAGGAATTTATTGTTAATAGAAAAGAAGACATATATAACAGTTACAAGGAACAACCATCAAAAGTACAAAGGGTAGATCATAATGTAAAAATGCAATCAAATAATATGCCCAAGGGTTTTGCAATAGTAAATTGTATACAAATACTAGTGTCACTGATCATTCATTTTAATTAGCAGTGCATAACAATAGAGGAGGCATATAAGGGAATAGTGAGCAATTATGACAATGAGCATCCAAATAATGAATCTAAAAGGAAACCATCAAATTCCTCAAATGAGTAATGGCATTAAAATATCAAGGGAAAAATTCATGTTGCAGGAAAAATAAATGATAATAGTATAATTTAGTGCAATGAAAGATGCAACTTCTATCATTATGATGGAAGCTCATGTGTATATGTTACTATAGAATGATGTCATTGTTGTTATAGTGGAACGAATCCAAAATAGGGATGGAGATTGATCATGAAAACAAAGGGATAGATTCACCATAGTATGACAGTGATATGCACATGTTAAAATAGTAATCTTCATTGTTCAAACATTTTAAATGGACAAGCACATGTTTTAGAGAAAAACAATGATCTTAATCCATTAAAAGTATAAAAGTAGTAGAGAAATGCAATGATATTCAAAGAAAATGTACATAGCTGTAATATGAGTGTCATAATAATGAATAGAAATGATAGTGATTTACAAGGAAAAATAAATACCCAAGGAACCACAACAGTGAAATGCATTTAATAATGTCTGAGTTAGTACTAAAATAAATAGTGACATTTGTGTTCAAAGATAACATATGAAGAGGTAACAAAAGAACTATTTTTATACATAAAATACAATGATGATGATACCATTTTGATGAAGGCAAAATGTGAAAAAGTCAATATAGATACTAGAACATACATGCTATCAGGTATTCAACACTAAATAGAGGATCACTACCATATAAGGAGAAACATAGCACACATCAAATGAAAAGAAGAAAGGAAATATGCTTCATATATGAATTTATAAGTAATAGAGATTGAGTTGCAGTTATACATGTCATGTTCAAAGTATATAATATTAGTAGTGTGTGTTCTCATGCAGAGATAATAAGATAGTGCCAATAAAGGATGTATTCATGTTTTAAATAGTGTACCCATGAAGGAGTATTATTTAGAGGATGTGCCCACTATAGGGAGAGGATCATCAATGTACTAAAAGGGATCTAATAGTTATAGAAACCAAAGGCAATAATATGATACTAGGTTACCATTACATACAAAATAAATTCTCTAATCATCAGGAATAATTAAATAGAGTTGCAAATGTATTTCAATAAAATAATGATGTCCATAATAGTATTTTTGAAAAATAACATAATGTAAGAGCAAGTAAAAGATATAATCAATGTCATATTTGATAATATGCATGAGGATTTCTAGTAAGAGACTAAATGGAGAAATAATATACACTAGCATGAGTAATAGAGCTCAAATCCTATAGCCATGAAAGGCACAATTTTAAGAATCTATAAAATGCAATGTGATCAATCATATTTTTAAAATCATGAATCCCTACTAAATTCCATAACAGTAAAAAATTAAACCCAAATTATAGATGGTTTCAAAGATAAATCATGACATGTAGAAGGGATGAGACCCCCAAGTCCTTGAAAAAACAATAATATAGATGGTTGTATAGAAAATTATATCATCCATGACTCTTAAAGAATGATTAAACCCTTATGTCCTTTAAAGGAGAAGATACATTTTCATTAGGTTTCCAAAATTTTAAGTACAAAGAGATCATGTAAAGAAAGAAAGAAAAAATTGAAGGTTCATGAGTGTCCAAATAAAGTCAAGAGCCTTGAAATTTATTTTACTGTATGTAGTCGGATTCAAACACATAAGCATGAAAAGATATATCTGATGAAACCTTCTTAGGTATCTATTTTAACATAGAAAAGTAGTGAAGACATTTAAGAAAATGGAGTATTATCAAGCACTTCTTTGAAAAAATAGAGATCAAACAAGGTGTTTCTTTATTTTTACAATGAAAGTATATAACATACTTGTAAAAAAATAATGTATTACAAGCAAAAAATGCTTCTAAAAGCTTGCAAAACTACCTAAAGAAGCTCACATAGAAACCCTCAGAGTACCACAGACAAAGGAGAATAGAAATGCAAAGTGAAAATAATAAATGTTTTTTAGGGTTACTTTTACCCTAATTTGTTTCAATGTAGAAAAATTGTTTTCCATATATTTTATTTCTTTCTACTTTTACCTAATACAACCATGGATATTAACTTTTTGACATTTTGACTACACTCAACCATAGACGTTAAGGTTCCTATTCTTATGTAATTGTTTTGAAAAAGCATAAGTATTTTAAAACATCAGTTTTGAAGTTATCTCTTACTGGTCACTTCTTGCTAATTGTATTTTTTTCAGAGTTCTTTTACGGAAGAGTTAAGTTTGTAACTCATTTCTAGTGATTTATATGTCTACTTTGAGAGTAGTCTGCTGGAGAATACTACAATCATAATAGATGAAAAAGCTAGGAGCTCAGGCCTGGGTACCAGAACTCGAAGTGGCATCAAAAGGAAAATTCTAGAGATTCCAAAGGAGATAAAAGTGCTAAAAGATTCCATTGATAAAATGGAAGATATGCAGAAAGAGGCTGAGGAAGCCTATGAAAGTATAAAGTAGTTTTGTTTTCTGTTTTGTGCTGGAATCTGGACTGGAAGTTGTGCTAGAAACTGTGTTGGAAATTGTGTTTCATTTTGGCATTTTTTTGTTTTCATTTTTTGGGTTAATGGGGGTTCGTCGAGGTCCTGCTTTTTGTTCGTAGTAGGATTTCTATGTGTAAGGGTTGTTGTTGCTTATCTCTAGTACTTTTATGTTAAAGGTTTTGGAGTCCTTTCAAAACTTGTATTTACCTTAATTGAAAACATTATAACATGTTTATTGGTAGTAATAAGAAGCTTATGCCTTCCCATTCTTCTTATATTGTGTGCTTAGTGTTGATGTAGTTTCATGTGATGTCTCTTGTCCTTATAGCTATATTTCATATTGGTACATTTTATGTTGAAATACATACATATTTTATAGTTATAAGTTGTGTAATTTATTAAATCAGTCTCAAGTTGTGAGAAAGGATCTTTCTCCTACTACGATTGTGGTTATTCAACCTTCTTATAAATTATTGATCTAAAGATTATGAATCATTGGGTTGTGCAAGAGAGCCTTTGTATTATTGGTCTAATTGTGTATCCATCAGTTGTATGAATTTCAAATTATCTTTTTGTTGCATTACCCTAGATAGTAGAGTTTCATTTTCATGTTTCATCCTTACCTTTTCCTCTTAAAATGATAGTTTAGGTGAAGTATCGATAAGAACCAACATACTTTGGAGGATCATTTTCACTACAGGTTACCCATAACTTGATAATGTTCACGTCTATCATAAGGTTGCTAAGTTAATATCAAGCAGCAAAGGGTGAAAATTTGTGTGATGATTGATGCCTAAAGACATGCTTTGCAGTTACCTCTAGTGCACTCACTTACGCTCTAACTAAATAAATAAGTTCATACAAAATGAATATCTAGCCTGGTGTTGATTAGATACATAAAAGATAAAATTAACTATTTTTTGTAAATTTGGCTCTACTACCTCTAATTTAGAATTATAAATCTTCTTCCAATTGGTCACAAGTGGCTTGGACAAGTAACTATCAATATGTGCATAGGAATCATTCCCAATGACCTCAAATCCTTATGGCCACTCTATGTAGATCTATTCCTCAATTACTTCATTGAGGATGGGCACCTTTATAGCCATCTAGTGAGTCCTCCAACCCATCATGTATCTACAAAAATGATAGTCTTCATGGATGAGTAACTAGCTACTTGAGTCAAGGCCTTGTTATGGTTGATCACTTCCTTTTATGCAAAACCCTTACCAACAAATTGGGCTTTTATATTTTCCATGGTACCATCTACGTCATTCATATCTTATATAACCATGTCAAGCCCACCACTGACTTGTCTTATGGCCGTAGCACTACCTCCCAAACACTATTCTTCATAATGGAAGAATACTCTTCCACCATGGCATCCCTATATAACATGTGATTAGATGCCTAAAAACTATAAGGCTCTACCTATATCAATTCACTCATAAGTTCTATATACTTAGAATAGTGCTTAGGATCCCTTCTCTAACAAGTTGAATCCTATGGAGTACCAACATACTCTTGGGCCTCTCTCAATTTCTAACCCAGTTATCTTGTTCATCCTCCTCCATATGATAGGAAATTGATGTTGAGGGATCATTTTTTTCATCCACTTGATCCAATTATTGTACCTACCTACTTTTTTCTCCAACTATTGTGACTGAACTTTTGAGAAATCTAAGCTACATCACCCTTGGGTGCATACTCCTCCTTTAAAGCCTCCATCAAGATGCCAAACTTCTGAAGAGCCCTCTCCTCCTCGAAATTCACATCCTTGCATACAATTATGTTGCAAAGAGAATTAATATAAAATTTATAGTTCATGGAAGCTTCACCATACCCAATAAGGATACCATACTTTGTATTTGGTCCCAACTTTGTTCTCTTCTCCATGGGGATATGACAATACACAAGTCATTGGAAGTTGTGAATGTGCTCTAAATCTATTTTCTTCCTAATTAAAACCTTCTCTAGTGTCAAATTTGCTAACACCTTGTGTGGGATATTATTCTAAAATTATACAATACTATTGAAAACATCTGCACATAAAAACCAAGGCAATTTCCAATCATGGAACATGGTCTTGGCTTCTCTAAGTATAGCCCTATTTTACCATTCAACAATCCCATTATATTAATGGTTATACAAAATTGTTAACTATTTCTTAATACCTTATCAAGTACAAAGTTCCTTGAAAGGATTCAAGATATATTCACCTGCATTATCCAAGCTTAGTTATTTGATCTTCCTCCCTATTTGGTTCTCCACAAAAGCTTTAAACTCTTTGAACCTACTATAGGACTCATCTTTATTTTTTAGAAAATATATCAACATATTGTTGGATAAATTATATATCAAGGTAACATAATAATCATACATGTTCAAGGTTATTGTAGACCTATTCCCACACATATAAAAGTGTACTAGATCCTAAATCCCTTTAGACCTAGTGGTACTACTTAAAAAATTCATCTTGGTACATTTCCCGAGCATGGAACCCTTGTACACATCATGTTTCTTGATCTTCATGTTTGGAAACCCCATAAGTATTTCATTGAGCTCATTAAGTTTTCTATCATGAATATGGACCATCCTCCCATCACACAATTCTCATAGCCTTCTATTTCTAGTTACCAATGCCTGGACTAGCTCAAATTATAACTACAAGTTGTCGTGTCTAATAAAAATGAATTTTTCTATCTTTGAATCTTTGTCATGGATATAGTTCACACCTCAAAGTTCATGATATAACCCTTTCCCTCCAAAGTATATGCAGATGTCAAGTTCTTTGTCATGCCTAGGATACAACACATCCTCCACCAATGGAGGTTTGTTGGAATCCCTCTGAAAATTGACTATGCCAACACCAACTACATAACATTTGGAATTATCTCCATGCTCAATATAGAAATCTAACTCCTTCTCCTCCAACTTGGGGAAACATTATCTCACTTGTGTCTTGTGGAAAGGAGACCCACTATCAGTATACAACAAATTGTTGGCAATTGAACTTGAGAGATAGTCAATAAATAAAAAAGCATTCTTAAACTATGCTACAAACTCATCCACTTCTTGATAGATGCAACCAACTTGATATTCTTGCCCTTTTTTTTTTTTCTGTTTGGGCACTAACTGGAATAGTGACCAAATTGATGGAAAATACAATTATTCACTTTACTCAAATCTATCTTCATCCCACTCTTGGAAGAAGAGCCTTCACTTGGCCCTTTCTTGGCCTTCTGATTTCCCTTGCTTAAAAGAGCAAGATTCTCTTTATCTTCAATGTTTTCTATCTAATTTCCATGATGATAACCTTCTTGTATATTCTCTTGGAAAAGAACATCTCAAAGCCTCACATAGTTGGGTAGGCAAACTTGGCTGACAACACACTTGACAAAAAACATTTGAGTGTTTTGAAAAAAGCATTGAAGGTTATACGCATCGACTCATCTTCAAAAATCATATAACCAACAACAACCAAATCCTCCCTTACTTGAGTCAATCTAGACAAGTAAGATGTCATGCTATCACCCTTGGACATCTTTGTGTTGTGTGATTTTTGCTTGAGCATCTTCTTATGACTTTGATAATCACTCTGATATAGTTTTGTGACTGTATCCCACATCTTTGTGGTATTGTCTTTACCTGACAAATGATGAAGCCAAGACCATGTGTTTTAATTATAAGTATTAATTGTTTTACCACCAAGGTATGGATATCAGATCTTGATCATTGATCTATAACTCGCTATTAGATTTGAACAAGTATATTAGATTGCTCCTAAACCCTATTTTGTGTGTAATAAGTATGGTGTGTGGCGACTGCATTTTGAAGTGAAATGCACAAAGGGTTATTTTGTTAAGAAGCAGAGATCAAGCAGAGAAAGAACACAGTGAACAATAGAGTAAAGATATATCAGATTATGAGATCATAGAAGGTACTATAAAGAGGAGATTCATCATCAGCATCAAAGTGCATAACGAAGGATCAATATTTGAGACATTCTAATCATTGTATCAGGTGAAAATCTCTTAACAAAGTGGTTCTAGCAGACCTTTCTTTATCTCCTAACAGAGTGCTTACTTTATTGTAAGTTGAAATCTTTTAATATGGTAGATTGTAATGATCTTAAGATCTTAATAGGGTAGACCTTTCATAGGGTAGATTACATTTTGTAATCAAACATTTGTAACCTTAACAGGTACACTTTATTACTGCAGTAGTGGAGAATTTTCTGGGTGTCATCCCCACCCCAGTTTTACCTATTTGGGTTTCTGGGTTACCAAGTTATTGTGTTATGTGTTACTTATTTCATTGTGTGGATGCTATCTGAGATTACATTAGATTCATTTATGTATGAATGTGGATCAGTTTACTTTAAGTGTTTAATTTTGAAGATCTGATTCACCCCCCCCCTCTTAGTATCTTGCTTTCCCATTATTGTATTTCCAACAATTGGTATCAGATCCGAGTTCTCTAAAAGGTTATAATTAGATTGAGAATAAAAATCTTGAAATGGAAATCTACAAGATGGGAAAATTCATTGAGAATCAAAAGATTGATATTCAGCTAGCACTACAACAGCTTGAGACTGCAAGACAGGAATTAAAGAAGTCCTTGGTTATAAGGAAAAATTTGGCCAAACAAATGAATGAAATTCATTATCAGGAAGAGGACACCACAAATCTATTTTAGTATGGAGATTCTACTGAGAGCGATGCAGCAATAGCAGATTTACTTGAAAAGAACTGTGCACTATGTGAAGAAGTCAACAATCTGAAAAAGGAACAAGAAGCCCAATCAATAAGAATGTGTGAAGTTGTTGAATAGAAAAAGAAAGATGAAGATGACAAGGCTAAGGAAGAAGAAGACAAGAGAATGCTAACTACCAGACTTGATGAAAGAACACATGATGTGCAAACAATGAGAGTTAGTCAAGTGGACATGGAAAATCAGCTACTACTTGCAAATCAGGAGATTAGTAGGAAAGATTTGGAGATTGTTAATCTTAGATCTAAGAACAGTTAATTGAAAGATGAATTAAGATCTGAGAAAGAGATTAATAATAGAGTGAATGATCCAAGTGCAGCTATGAGCTACTTTGAACAAATAGTGGAAGCATCAAGAAGACCTAAAGATTCTTCTGGATTAGGTCACACTAGACAACATACAACCACTGAAGATGGAGAATCATCTAAGACAGGTGAAAGAAGGCATGCAAAGCCGAGAAACAAAAAACCTGTTTGTCATCGCTATGGGAAACCAGGTCATACAACAAACATTTGTCGAAGCAAGAATGGTAAGTCCAATCCAAAAAATAACTTTAATGGTTACTGTTTTAACTGTAATAAGTTTGGACATCAAGCACATGAATGCAAGATAAAGGAAAGAAAAATACCTAGACTCAATGGTAATTGCTATAAATATCACAAATATGGTCATAGAGCACAAGATTGCAGATCTAAAGGTAAACAACAATGGACATCAAAGGTACAAGAGAAATCACCAAGAAAAGACAATGCCCACAATTGGGATTACAATACATGGCATAGTTGTCATTACTGTGGTGAGTATGGAAATGTTGCACAAAATTGTATAAGAACATATTTTAGAGGTAAATCTAAAAGTTGGATGAATGGAAGCCTAGTTTGTCACAGTTGTCTAAAAATTGGACATACAAGGAAAGATTTCAAGACTAGAGTACCTGCTCCTACTGTTGAGAAAATAAGGGAATAGATGAACAAGACATGGGTTAAGAAGTCTAAACCATGTAGCAGTGAAGCTAATGAAGCCAAGGTCACCCAATCCAATGGATCAGGTGATCACATCATCTCCAACTAAGAGAAAGAGGTAT
>MU225219.1:2215628-2242011 GCA_018584345.1 Thuja plicata | reverse complement strand
GGTGATCACATCATCTCCAACTAAGAGAAAGAGGTATGTAAGGAACTGTATTTAAAATTCTTATCTTACATCAGTTCCTAACATGAAATGTACAAAAGTCCATATTTGCATATGTTAAGATGCACCAAGACATATTTTGAAGACAGAATGCCAAGATGAGAAAATTGCATTAATAGGTGCCGAAAACTATTCATGGACACTAAACCCGAGTTCTTTAGTGAGTGCCGAGTTTTATTGGCTGAGTGAAATTTTGTGAAGGCCAAGTGTAGTGAGTCGAGTGGGATGCAAGTTATGTTAAAGCCGAGGATAGCTGGCTTGCACTAACTCAATGGGAAGAACATTTAGTGCTCACCTACCTTGATGTTTCGAAGCTTATAAAGGATGAACAGTCAACATCTCATTTTTACCTTGCAATTTTTAGTGGTTAACGGAGCGATTAAAGTAATTTGCAAAATTGATCTTAACTGAGTTGAGCATCAAATATTTTTACCACCGTGTCATCGGCAATCCTAAGGTGAATAGTGAACAGTGTGAAGAGCTACTTGTTGAGGTACTCTGTTTTACATCTTTTGAACCCTAAATTCAAAATTATGGTTGCAAGTTCTTCAACACTAGCTAAGAGTATGGAGGCAGAACTAGAGAAAATTCAGTTGATACGGAGTGATGAATGTGAACCTCTCAACTTTCTAGCCATTCCTGAAAGTGCGATTTAGAGTGATCTAATGGGAGCCCTCTCATCCATTCCACCCAAGGTACTCATGCTTCATGATGTTTGATCATGTTGTATGGTTAAGATTGGTGAAGTAGGAGATAGTGAATTGAGGAAATCCTATAGTAAATTGTGTGAAAATGGAGTTCTGAAGGCAGAATTCAAATATCTAGCCAACAAAGGGTTAATTCGTGCCCTATATTTTCCCCAAGGTTTCAAAGATGAATGGGTTAAAGTTATCCTTATCCGAGTTCATGACATGTGTATGTGGTTAGATAATGGACTAGTCAAGATCACTAAAAGCATGATTCATCGAGTGACTGGATATCCTATAGTAAATGGAGAATGAACCATGAGGGATAACAACAAAGAAGAAATTATATTGAACACTGGAGCAATATGGAATAACATAGGTATGAATATCTCTACAATTATTGACCTAGAACTTGACTTTGGAGAAAGGGTTATAGCACATAAGTTCTATTAGTCCAGCAGATTGGATAGTGTTCCTTGTACAACAGTTGATCAGGCATGGAAAATTGTGAAGAAGAGTCACATATATGATCTTGCTAAGCTACAATAGACACAACTAGCTGAGAACCTAGCATCAATCAGAAAGGCTAAGAGATCATCATGTAAGTTTGGTTCTTTACTAGCCTATATATTTTTCTACATTCAGGATACATTTCCTACATTGGGAAATATTGTTTGGAAAAATGATAGGCTCATAACAATTTAGATTAGTGAATGTATAGAGAAACTAGGAATCAATGTCAATAGCATTATGGGGAGCTATTTTATAGAATCCAAGAAGAGAATGAGATTAAGGACTAGGATTCCTAAATCTCTAGTGGAGAAGCACTATGAGGAAATCTATTTTCTAGTTGATACAGATAATACCTATATCAAGGTAGTGACTCCTAGGGTAAAATGCTTAGAACCTTTTCCGTATGAAATCAATGTTGATGAAGCATCAACTGCCATCATTGCACTCCTAGCTGAGGCAATTGATACTACAACGGAGAGATTTGGAAATTTTGATGAAGCTAAGGCTAAAATTTCTAGAAGTTTGAATGAAGGAACTATGGAGAGGAAAAGAAAGAAGATTGTGAAAAATCTCAAGAAAATGGTTGGCTTAGGTAGTGATGAAGAACTTGAGGATGCACCTTTAGGCCTAACCACTGGAAAAGGTGAGGATATTTCTACAGAGGAGGAAGTAAGTGCATCAGAAGAGGTTACTAAGAAAGCTAAGGGCAAGAAACCATCAATTTTCATAGTAACCAAGAATAGCAAAGCCAAAACTAAAATTACACCTCCTATAGCTAATCATCTGAGGACTAGAGCATCTACTATTACTTCCCCAGTAGAAGTACAAAATAAAGTGTATGGCAAGAGAGAATTTGTAGAAAGCAGTTTTGGAAAGGAAGCAAAGGTTTCTCCTAAGGCTGAGTCGAGTAAGCCAACAAAAAGACCAAGAAGGAGACTAAATTTGGGAATAGATAGTGATGAGGAGAAGACAAAAACTGATGAACCCAACAACATACATACATCTCAATTCAAGAAGCCAGCAAGCATTGATGAGGTATGCGACATTTTGAGGAATTCAGTAGAGTTAGCAACATTTAAGTTCATTAAGTATGAAAAGTTGAAAAATGCAGATAGGCACAAAGTACATGAAGCACTCTTGGACATGATGAGTACTTTCAAATTAACTCCTACAGAGATAGGAAATCATGTTCCAGATGAACTTTATGATTTTCTATCAAGCAAATGGGAATTTGCACTATCCATAGAAAGACAGATCAGGGAAGGAACACTAGCCCAGGTAATACCTGAGCTCACCTCAAAACAAAGAGTAAAATTCATTGAGGAATACAAGAGCAGATTTGTTCGTAAACTTAGAGGCTATGTTGTTATGAAAAATGACATTGAAGGTGTAGTACAGCAGAGCACAAGGATTTGGAAAGAGACCTTTGGACTACTCATTCCAAAAGATAAGAAATCTGGTGAGGGGACATCTGAGCAAAAGATAAAAGAAGTTGAAGTCAAGACTACCCCTGAACCACAGATAACAAAAGATCAAATTGCCATTGAAAAGGACAAGACCAAAGACACATTAGATGCAACAAAATCTGTTGATCTGACTGCAGACAATCCTTTGGATTATATAGTTGATGATCCAAGCAATTTGAATGTCAAGGAACAAGAGATGCCGAGTGGTAAAGAAACTGACTCGCCTATTAAGGCAACTGATACAGAAGAAGGGAAGACCATAGCATCTGATGAGATAGTTGAAGTTGGCAGTGATCAGAAAGGTGAAGAGAAATAGTAAACAAATGAACAAGAGGTAACTTCACAAAATACACCTATTTTAGAGATTGTGAAAATAGTTTTAGATAGTGGAGTAGGGATGAAGGATATTGTTGATGAGCCTAAAGAAGAAGAGGTAATGCAAGTGTTGGTTGATCTACCACACTCTGCATCATCCACTCCTACAGGTCCTAAAATTGGGAGTATGCCGAACCCCCAGACAATTTTGACAGAACTAAAAGAGGCATTGCACGTTGACACTGTCAAAGGGAAAGATATTATGCTACCGAGCATAAGTTCTCCACAATTGAAGAAGAAGAAAATCTTGAAGAAGAAGTCTCATATTTTAGATGTAACATTAGATGAATTCATTGTAATTCCACAATGGGATCCCAATAAATTATCTTTTGAACAAATAGGGACTCTTCAAGAATTACTTAAGAGAAAGAAGAGACTGGAAGAGATGAAGATAGAACAAAAGTAAAAGCAGGTGTTGCATGACATCAAAGACACATTTACAAAGGCTTTTGACTTAGAGGATGGAATGCCTCAAGCTCCAATCATAGATCAGCAAGTTAACATTGTACAAAAGGTAACTGATGAGGACATAGACAACAATGAGAAGCTTCTGCAATGGTCTAGGAGAAGATTTGAGAGCAAAGATCTAGAGAAGATCTCAGAAGAGATTGCTACAAAATAGGTTAAACTTTCTATTCTTGTAGAAAATTTAGAGAAAGTGACAGCCAATGTTTATTCTTTGTATAGAAAACTATGTGATGTTGAATTTTTCACAAAGGATAATCTACAGCTTGTTGAGAAGCTATAGTTAGGTTTGAGATCAACTGGTACTATTTTGGGTAAAGATACTACATCTAGTTCTTTACATTTTAATAAGTTGATAAATGCACAAAGGAGAATAGCCGAGCTTATGGCTGAAGATGGTCGAATAAGGGCCAAATTGATAACTATTTAGACAAGCCTATTGCCTCACTTGGAGGTAATATAGAAGGAACTCTCAAAAGCAAAGGAGTTATCACAGAGTAGTGACAATCTATCGACTGCAGAAAGTTTAGTGAATCTAGCTGCCGAGCTAGAAATAAAATTGGAAGTTATGAAGATGGCAAAGGAAAGCTGGGATACTACATTTGAATCCACCTTGCAGCTTCATAAATAATTTTTGGATAAGTACGACTTAACCCCACCAACAATCATTGACAAAAACAAGGGGGAAGATGGTAAGGAAGTTGGAAAGGATATCGAATGATATATCAGTACAGTATAGGTACACTTGTATATAATTTTTGAAGGCATGTAAACTTGTATATTATTTCTGAGTATATTCCTAGGGGGAGTACTTAGTGTACTTAGGCAATATTTTGATGAAATAAATGGAAGTAATGATAAGTATTTTTGCCACTAATATCAAAGGGCAGATTTTTAATCTCTTAGATCTGTTGATGATTAGTGACCAACACTTAGTCATTCATCTAGGCAATTTTAGTTGGCTATCACTATGGCCGAGCTAAAACTATGTAAGGTCGAGCAACATTGCTGAGCAGTTTTTCAGTTTTCCTAGTTACATTGCCGAGCCAAGAAAGATACAGGGATGTTATGTGCTGAGTGATAGACAGTCAAGTGCCAAGCAGAACATTTTTTGTATACATGTCTGGAATGGTACAAACTTCAAGGATAAGTGATCCGGCCGACTTATATAAGCATTTTGAGCCGACTAATGTATGCATTTAATATTCTTATACGAAGTTAGTTATGCATTTAATTATTTTATCCTAAGCATGAATCATTGTAAGTATTAATTTTTTTGCCACCAAGGTATGGATATCAGATCTTGATCGTTGATCTAGATCTCATTATCAGATTTGAACAAGTATATTAGATTGCTTCTAAACCCTATTTTGTGTGTAAGAAGTATGGTGTGTGGCGACTGCATTTTGAAGTAAAATGTACAAAGGGTTATTTTGTTAAGAAGTAGAGATCCAGCAGAGCAAGAACACAGTGAACAACAGAGTAAAGATATACCAGATTATGAGATTATAGAAGGTACTGGAAAGAGGAGATCCATCATCAGCATTAGAGTGCATAACGAAGGATCAATACTTGAGACATTTTAATCATTGTATCAGGTGAAAATCTCTTAACATAGTGGTTCTAGCAGACCTTTCTTTATCTTCTAACAGAGTGCTTACTTTATTGTAAGTTGAAATCCTTTAACAGGGTAGATTGTAATGATCTTAAGCTCTTAACAGGGCAGACCTTTCACAGGGTAGATTACATTTTGTAATCAAACATTTGTAACCTTAACAGGTATACTTTATTACTGCAGTAGTGGAGAATTTTGTGGGTGTCATCCCCACCCCAAAACTACCTATTTGGATTTATGGGTTACCAAGTTATTGTGTTATTTGTTACTTATTTCATTGTGTGGATGCTATCTGAGATTACATTAGATTCATTTATGTATGAATGTGGATCAGTTTATTTTAAGTGTTTAATTTTGAAGATCTGATTCACCCACCCGCCTCCCCTCCTAGTATCTTTCTTTCCCATTATTGTATTTCCAACAAAGGCCTCTTAAAGAAGGTGTAAGAACCTTAATGAAGATGTAAGAGGAATTTGTGAAGGTGTAAGAGCCTTAAATGTATATGGATAGGCTTGGCTTGAGATTGTTGACTTTGGGGAAGGGATTGAATTCCTAATCCAAAGATTAGGAATGTGACATCATTAAGGAGAGTTTAAGATTAGGATTAGAGTTAGGATTAGGATTAAAATGGGTGAAGAGGTTGGGATTAGTTTGAACTCAAGGTTAGGTGGTTGGGATTGGTTAGGTTAGCATGTGTGAATAGGTTGGGTAAAGTTAGAACTCAAGATTAGGTGGTTGGGATAGGTTAGGTTAGCGGTTAAAGGGAATATTAATGAATTGAATTACATAAATAACATATTAATTCAATAATAGGAAAAAAAAAAAAAAGGGTTTTAATTAATTATTAAGCTATTGGTTGCTTTTAATAATTAATCAGGACTATAGCCAATTAATTGAATTAATTAGTGCTAGGGGATGACATAGGTTAATTAGGTAATGTTTAATTACTTAGCTGATATGTCCTAAAAGGCACTAAATATGATTAGATGTGTTAATCAGATTGAGGTGTCTACACAGGCTCCATTTATAAGTTTTGACTCCAAGAACACTTGTTAGTTTAACTCCTATATTTAGATAGTAGTTTTATATTTAGACATCTTACATGAATTATGTCTACTATAAAGAAAACATTACTTCTACTCAAGCATAGGAAAAATTAAACTGAGATTTGTAGTTCCTTATGCATATTTAAAAAAAAATCAACATGAAAACACCTTCAAAACTACATAAATCAACACGATTTTGTCCATATGCTGAAATAATGGCAACCCATAAGACCATACTCGATTCAAGCATTTGATAAACTGCATAAATCAACACGATTTTGTCCTTAGGCTGAAATGATGGCAACTCATAAGGCCATACTCGATTCAAGTATTCTATCAAATACTTCACTGTGTTTCCTTTCCATCCCCATATTCATACACGTCTAACAAAGCATATCTAAATATAATATCTGACAAATTTCCCGCTTCATTATGCTTAGATGGATGTCCATACTTTGTTCCAAAGTGCCTGTTCTAGCGCATAAGCATGCTGGCAGAGATAATGGAATTCGACTTTTACGCCTGCCAATTGATTAGTTCATGTGTCTTGTCAATGCTTCCTCATTTTGTATACATTTCTACCAAGGCAGGTGCAACTCTAAAGTCTGACAACAATAACCCAGGCTTTATCCATTGATAGATGCCCATACATTGCTCAATCCTGCCATATCTTCACAGGCAGTCAGCGAAATTTTAGGACTTTGGCTTTGTACCTGCAAATTAAATTTGCTTGAAAGTGTGTCAAACCCTGTAAAATATTCATTTTGTGAATATCCTGCAATCATGGCATCTTATGAAACCGGCCACATTTCCCTAAGGCATTCTGTCAAACAGTTCACCACCTAGTATATGCTTCTACATTTTATGTCTACCATTTCCAGCTATAATATCTGACAAAAATCGCCCTTTTATTATTTTGATTGATGTCCATACACGGTTTCGAACAGCCCGTTCAAGCATAGGCAAGGAAGATACTGTCAGAGATAATGAAATTTGACTTTAACGTGCCATGTCCATGCTTTCATATTTTGGAAGCATGTCTTCCAGGACAGTTGCATTTATAACATCTGACAACAATTTCCTTTATCTATTGATAGATGTCTTTATGCCCTGTTCCAAAGCTGCTGTTTGGGGAGAATGATGGCAAAACTTGTGGAATTTGGCTTTACGCAATTTAACACCAGTTTCTTAAAAGAGCCCCTCATGTCATTATCCAGAGTATAATATTCTGCTTCAGAATCTTATCAGCTTCCATACACATTTGTAGAACCACAGAACATATCTTGATCGGTTTTCAACAAAGAAGCTCAATGCGAATGAAATAAAAGTTCAAAGTATTTTACGTTAATAGGAAAAGGAAGAAAACACAAATTGTCGTTTTATGCAAATGATATAACAATGGTAAATTAAGGTTGGTAGGAGGCAATCAAAATGCTGCAGATAACCTTTAATGTACAATGGGAGAAGGTAAAACTAGAGCCAAGTCAAAAACGAAGAAACACAAACTGTCTTTTATGCAAATGAAATAACAATGATAAATTAAGATTGTTTGGAGGCAATCAAAATGGCACAGATAATCTTTAATACTAAAGCTAAGTCAAAGTCATCTGTGTATACAAAACCTAAGACCTTAGCTTCTCCTTGTCTCAATAAATGAACATCCATAAGATATAACATTACAACACAAGCGATTAACAAAAGCCCAAGAAAATACAAAATACTAAAAATAAAATACAAGGAAAAAGTTACAAGAACCCCGTCATTTTGTGTTTTGATGAATACAGTAAGATTGAAGTTATACAGCAGTTGAGTTCTTTCGATATGGTGGATACTGGTTATAAAATTCTTTTGACAGAGAACCGGAAGTGAATGCTTTCATGTGGCTTGCACCTCGATAACTTTTTTCATTATGATAATCTTGAGAAATGTGGGATTGTTGGTCAAAACAAATGTATTCTCTGCCTTCAATATGGAGATTCTGGACAATACCACCTTTTGGATTGTCCATTATCATTTTCTTTCATTGACTATGGTATCATTTGATGGTCATTTCAGGGAATAATTGAGCCTATCTTATCAATCAATTTTGCCCTTTGTTGAAGCGAAAAGCCTTTAATTTGTTATAGGATATTTGTATTGATCTAATTTACTTAATACCTTGTGGAAATGTAATACACACAAGTTTTGAATGATACTCCCAAGCATGTCTGTCACAAGTTTTGAATGATACTTCCAAGCATGTTTGTCAAGTTTAGGGTAGAATAATTGCTAATCACAAAAATATTTTTATCCAGTTTGGTTTCAAGATTATGAAGCAAGTTTTTGGTCAGAATTCAGAGTGTTGATGAGACTAGGTATTTAACTAGCTTCTCCTTCATCTGCAATTTTAGGGAATTCTAATAATTCTTAAAGTATCAAACATGTTCTTTTGTATTTAAATATTGTTAGTAATGTTGGCTGAGATTCAAAAGGCAATTTTGGAACATTGGCATGCGAAGTGTTTGTTGTTACCATGATGACAAAGTTCTAGCTTGCTAAAAGTCACAGTGTTGCTTTTGATAACTTTGTTGAGTTCATTACTGTATGAAGTAGATATATAGGTGACTCATCAACACTTCTAGAATCTTTGCTATGCTAAAATAGATTCTACAAGAGAGAATGACATGATAACTTGCATAATAATGCATTCAAATTGAATAATAGCTGGCAAGTGCACCAAGATGATGAATAAAAAAGTGGCCATTCACCTAAAAACACTGAAACATGCAAGTAATGCATTCACGAGTTTCTAAAAAAAGAAAAAATCATGAACATGGTATTGCTCAAAAAATATAAACCTTAATGAGTACAAGGTTTCTAAATTAAAACCATGCATAATTGAACTTCAAAGCAAAACCTGATCAAGTTTTTTTTTTTGTTTATAGTGTTTTGAACCCGTTATAAATAGCAACTAAAACTCGATTGAGTTTTTTTGTTTCATTTGTAACAAATATAACCACGCATGACATTGAAGAGGTAAGTATTTGTGTTTTATTTTTACATTTTAATAATTTTTAATTAAAGCATGACTTTTTTCTTATTGTCTTTTATTGTTTTTTTTATTTTCTAAATTTGATATCAAATGCTAAAAACCCTGCATGATCTGAAAAACATTTATCTAATGAAAGCCCTAAGGAAAACCCCAAGCAAACTCTAGGATGACCAACCCTTTGACTCTTTCAAGAAATCCCCCACAACACACTCAACATGATTGGTTATGTCATCTACAACAAAATAAAGCCACTATTTCTCAACTAGTTTATAAACTAATGACTTCACAATACCGACATTATGCATCCCTTACCACCACCTTGGAATCAAAGATCACAAGTTTTGATGTAGTTACCAATCAAATGGCTAATTGGAAAACATGTTATAGGGATTTGTGTCATTACTATAATGTAAATGGTTTTTCGTATGATACAATGAAAGATAAACAAATAAGAAAAGCACAAATATGTTCTCTAAACATTGATCCTAGAATGAATATGCATCTTCCTCTTAATAAAAATAAGTTTCCAATACATTAGTGTAATAATGAGGGTATAAAGTCTAATTTTTAAACTAGGTGATGGATAACATTAACCAACCTCCATGTAACTATCAGATGCCTCTCTATGTTTAAAGAAAACTATATTGCAAGTTTATCATTAGTCAAATGTTCAATTATTTTGATATGAAAAATTTATCTAGGGTAGAGGTCGAGGATCTGCCCAAGATAGACCATGAGCTCAATGGGTAGATAACCACCCAAATTAAAGACAAATAGAAATAAAACCCATTTTCCATGTAGATGTGAAGGATTTTATTAAAGTACAAACTCTTCAGACAATTGCTATATTAACTTACACCATCATTCAATATGACACATAGCTATCCCAACCTCTTGTCTTAGATGATGGTGCAGTAGCTCAATTGTCTACCTCTAGTGTGCTTAGCTCTCACATGTGCTCTAGTAATTATTGTACATGATTTGAGAGAGGTATTAGTACACATAAAGATGGAACCTACCATTTTTGTTTACAGTATAAGTTTAGACGTTATAAGATTTGTGGAGGCTATAAAACCACTACATCAGATTATGTGGTATTGACAGATGATTTGCTGCATCAAGTCTATGACATTGAGACAAAGCCACATTGAAGTGAATTTATAATGTTGTATTTATTGATTTCTGAAAGTTTTTAAATGTAAATTAATTTCTAATTATAGATCAAATTAAAATGAGGTAAATATTATACATTTTAAGATGTAGTAGTAGAGGGTGGTACATTATTGACCATCCTTACTACAACTTCTGAGCTTGTAATTTTATCTAAGGTAAAAAATTAATAACATGTCAAAATAGAATAAGACCTTATATTCAAAAAAAAAATTATATGATATATTGGCTTACTAATGTGTATTTATGTTTGGTTTAATATTTGATCAGAACATGTCAAATTTCTCACGTCAATGATGTCACCCTTATGACCATTTCCTTTGGTCTAGAAAGTTATATGGTATCCTTTTTTGCACATATGTGAACTTTGAATATTTTTATTAAATATGCATGTATCATTTAATGTATGATTATTTAAATTATATTTTAATATTATACATTGATCTTATCTTACTCTTGTAGGGTATGTCAAGTGAGACTAAGGAAAAAACCTATGTTAACTTCTTCCTCAAGATTACCTTGCCAGGCAAAGGTAATTTGACACAAATTTAAATTAAATAATAGTTTAAAGTGACATAGTCATGGATGGTGTTTAACCAATGGAGATGGTCCAAACCATACAACAAGAGTCAACATAGAAGAAATAACCAACTCAAAAGCAAGAATAGATAATCAACATGCTATAATAGATCTTCGCATTATCACAGAATCAAGTAATTACACCGCATTGGCCTGCAACATGCAAATTACATACATTCGACATACGTGGTTGATTATAATAGAAACATGTATCAAAACCCTAGAATTAACCTCTGAAAGGTTATCCTAACGAATATTCTTTCTTCCTAAGAAATATCAAAATCCTTTATATATAGATCCTTTACAACACATATGTCGGCCAGATCAATTATATTTTTTAAGACTAAGAAAAAATAACATATAGAAATATAGGTTAGGACCCAAATCATAAGATCTGAATACCAAGATGTAGAAATGACACGTGATCCAAGAGATATTTGGAGAAAAGATCTAGAAACATTGTAATATGAGCCAGAAAGCTTCACCAATCAGAAAAATGCTTCTTGAGAATGAAAATGTTCATCTTACCATTTGAACATGAACAACACATATAACTGACCATGAATCTTTAATATCTCCTCCATAAAGTATCCAGATGAGGTGTTATACAAGACATAAGTAAAGCATGATGTCTAGAATAAACCCTCAGGTTCACAATAACAAATGATCTAAAACCAAGGAACGCCACTAAAATACAAAAAACCAGAAAACAAGTACAAAACTCAAAGGAATATTTTTGGGTGATGCAATATTTCCAACAACCCAAGGATGCTCGTGCATTAGACACCCCTAGTGAGAGGCAGATATTCCATGAAAAGAACTTATCAACATATTATAGCTTTCAGGACATAAATCTCATGCTCATTTTTAATCCAAACATCCTCTTTACCTACAACTTTCTTTCTTTACGCCTCTACTATTTCTTCTGTCAAATCCATCAACTTAATTTTCTTTGCACTTACTTTATCCTTCCCAAAATTGGTATCAAGGTGTGACTATCTCTTACCACCACCTCCATTATTTTCTACACATGGTTTACATCTGCCACAAGACTTCATCTGATAAACAAAAAAAGTATTTTGTTGCTCCACTTTACCCTTCATTTTAGCTGATATAAACTAGTTTTTAGATTTGTCTCCAAGATTATTCTTCAAATCCATTCTAGCCTATGTGTCCTTCTTTTTCAAATGGTAACTCTTCATAGTGCTCATATTGCTTGCACTTTCCACTCTTTCTACTTCAATTAAACTAAAGTAGACTTCTTCTCATCCTTCTCTATTGTGACCAAGTTACTTATGCAATCATGGATAGCTCCCCTATCAAATCTCCAAGGTCTTCCCAATAAAACCTAACAAGAACTCATAGATAGCATATCACACAATACCTCATCTCAGTATGGCCCAATATTGAAGTTGATAAAACATTGTTCTCTCACTTCTAATATATGTTCATCTTGAAACCAACTTATCTCCTACTAAAAATGATGTTTAAGCCTCTTTAATCCAAGCTTCTGCACCATCTCTTCTGATGCCAAATCATTATTACTTGTAATATCTAAAATAACTTAACAACTTTTACCTCCTGATTTGCAAGAAGTCCTAAAAAACTTAATCCTTTGTATAGGTTCATCTTCCTTAGTCAACATTATTCTCCAGAGCATAAGAGATTCTCCTACTAAGGTTCAGCCATATTTTCCACAAGATCATCAGTAGTATGTTGTCCATGTGCCACAATATTCTTTTTACTCAAGATCTTACTAGATCCTTAAGAATATTAAAAATATATGTCTTATTCCACCACGTTTGAAATAGGCACCTTTAAATTCCTTTCTACCACTTCCTCTCCTAGGTGCTCTCTGATCAGGTTCTCCCTCAATTGTCTTCTTCTTCTTTCCATTACTATTCACTCACTTCTCTTTTACTCTAGGGTTATATTGTCTTCTCTTTAACTTATATTTTTCCTTCAATGCATATTGATAATCATCCCCCACTACATAAATCCTTAACATACTAAGCTCATCATGAATGTTAAATCTTAAACCATTGATATGCTAGTCACATTTTCCTTAGATATCTCTTAGCGTCCAAATCAAATTGTCATCTTATAGAACTCCTTAGTGTATTCCTTTAGACTCATGTACTCATACTTCAAGTTCTATTATTTCTTGAATAATTCAAATTCACAATCCTTAGGAATAAATCTTGTCTTTAGTCTAGCAACCATTACCCTCCATCTAGCGATTTTTATTTCACCATTTTCCTCTATATCCTTCTATAATTATTTATACCATAAGGGAGTAAGACCCTTTAACTTAGTTTGTGCTAACCTAACCCTATATGGATCTCTAATATCTTTAAGTTTAAAATGATCTTCTAATTCACCAATCCAAACTATGAAATCTTCAAGATACAATGAAATAGAAAATGTAGAAAACCTCCTTCTTATGTCCTCTACTTACTTGTGTCATAGCTCTCAATAATATTTTCTCTTATATGGGGATGTTGACATCTATAGTCTCAAGATCTTCAGTAGCTTCCTCATATTCCTCTTCTTTCTTAGGATTCCTTCTTAAACCAGCTAACACTTTTTTTTATCTCAATCCTCATTTCATTCTTTAAGTCCTCCATCATTTTTTTCTAATCTCCTAGGGTTCATTCTCATTTCCAATACATTTCCAATCCTCATGTGCAATTGCCTCAGATTTAGTCATCTAATTACAAGGTGCTAATTACCACTCACTCACCGACCTATTAGACACACTTGTAGCCTACCTTCAACTTGATGATCAAGTCACCGTTGAAACGCCTCAACAACAAAATTTTCAATCAGTAAAAACTCCTCAATGATTCCATCGTGCAATTCTTCACACAATTCCTCTACAATTGTGGGCTAGATCCACACTCTTCCACCCCACAATAGATTCAACTAGGGATTCACAAACTCACGAAATGAGATGTGCTAACATAGGAACATCATCCTCACTTTGACATCATTTTACATAGTAATGAATAGATTTTCCCCAATGGAGATGGTCCAAACCATGTGACAAGGTTGAACATAGTGGAAACAACCAACTCAAAAATAAGAATAGATATTCAACATGTTATAATAGATCTTCACATTATCACATAATCAAGTAATTACATTGCATTGGTCTACAATAGTAAAATTACATCATTTAGCATACAATCAATCTTGTCATGTACACTCTCTATGAATTTATCAGTAGTAAGATTCAGACATTTGTATGCTTTGCTTTTACATAAGTAACCTAGGAATATTCCTTCATCACTTTTTGTGTCTAGTCTCCCATTTCTTACTTCTTTCAAGATGTAGCATCTACTTCCGAATAATTTGAAATAATGAACATTAGGTTTATAGCCATACCATAATTCAAAAGGTGTCTAATTACTACCTTTCTTCAGTTGAACTCTGTTCAAGGTGAACATTGTAGTACTGATGGCCTCCTAGTATTTGGCAGCAACATTCTTTTCAATCATTAAGGTTCTGGCACAATCCATAATGGATATGTTTCTCCTTTCTACTTTTCCATTTTTCTATGGTGTACCAAGGGAAGAAACCTGTCTTTTGATTCCTCTTTCATTGTAGAATTCATTGAACTCATTAGAGATGAATTCTCCTCCTCTGTCAGATCTTAGTAATTTTAGTTTCTTTCCTATTTCTTTTTCAACTCTTGCAAGATACCACTTGAATTTCTGACTGAGAAACATGATAGTCATCAATCTAGAATGATTATAAAAAAAAAAGAATAAAATATTTTTCTCCAGTATAGCTTGTTGTTCCGATTGGTCCACATAGATCAGTATGTACCAATTCCAAGACTTCATTAGTTTTGTAATTCTTGCTCTTGAAGCTAGTCTTTCTCATCTTTCCAATTTGACATTGTTTGAATGTTGCTAACTCGGGTTTCTTCAAGATAGGAATACCTCTGACTCTTTTGTTCTTTCTTATGTTTACCATATTTTCAAAGAACACATGGCACAACCTTTTATGCCATAACCAGTGGTGGAGGGGCACCAAGATCAGTCACAAGACCTCAAAAGCATACCAGGGTCACTAATAGATCCTTGGGTGGAGTTGAAGTAAAAATGGCAGTCAAGGGTCATTTGATATTGTAATAGACCTTAAAAGGTCATTTTATGTTATTTCATGGCCATTAGAGCCATTAAGTTGTGATAAGTGTTCAATTTTTCCATATAAGGCATATGTGCCCTTGAGGCAAATTTGTAAGGGTTAGTAGGGTAGTATGTGAGGTTTGATTATTGATCATTGAAATCATGGTGTAAAGGTCTTTAATAAGACCAAATCAATGTAAATGTCCAATATTGAATGGGAATAAAGGGAAAAAGTTGTCTAAATTGACAACTAGATTGTCAAGTAGACAACCAAGTTAGTATTAAGTGGGAAACTAACCAAAATATGGTTGAAATGTGGTTGGGTGGTTGGATTTCGGTCCAAGGAGGATAAAATTTCTATAAAATCAATGTAAATCCAAGCCATGAGAAGTGGTGGTCGAGATTTGGAAGAAGAGTCAATAAAAGTTTGAAATTTCACAATTTTTCGTGATGTTTCTCTGTATAACAGTCTAAAAACGTGGATTGTTTGGCATTGTTTTAACATTTTAGTAGTCCAACCTTATATTCATTGGAAAGGAAATTGAATAAAATTTAATTTGGATTTGGAATGAGCAATTTTCAATGAGTATAGTGAAATTTATTGTTATTTTCCTAAAAACTGCTATAAACCCTCATCTAGGATGTTCCAGGGTGATTTGATGTGAAAATAATAGTTGCATGTTGAATAAAGTTTCCATCCTTGGGGGAAAGATGGTGGACATAATTTATATTGATTCCCCCATGTGTGTAGGTGTTTATTTAGAGTTTTTGCACACACTCCATTGAAGGAAAGTGACTGATGACAGTCAGGTTGAAGGAATAAATGTCTTGAAAAGTCCAGTCTTAGTGCGGGGGACATATCTCCATATTGAACCGTTGGATCTGGCCAAATTTTGGATATGTTGGAAAGGGTAAAATTGCACCAAATGAGACTGGAGAGATCAAAGAAATCGGATTGGGGTCAAAAGTTATGAATGACTGTTGTCGGGTCTATCTAAGGGGCAGTGACATGGCAATTTGTGATGAATTTTCTTCATGAATATGTTGGGAAAGTTTAATGAAGGGATTTGGTATTTTTTGGGGATGATATGAATCCATTTATTGTATTGATGGACATGAAAATGTATTTAAAAGGTGTATAGTGGGTGGTGGCACAAAATGTTACTTGTGCACTCTGATTGCTCATGGTGTGGATTGGATCAATGTGGATGATCCTAGAGAATAACTAGTTGGTGTTGGATAGAACCCTGTTGTAGTCCCTCAAATTTTCATATTGAAAGTCCACCATACCACTTTGCATCAACCAACTTTCTTATACTTGTACAATAAATCATGAACCTTTAGTAAGATCAAGATAGAATAAATTACCTTTTGTTTGCCTGGCAGTTCCAACTAGGTTCCCTTTACCATCCAAGAGCTTGGCATTACCATTCATAAATTATATCTTGAATCCAATGTTGTTTAGCTATGCTACATTGAGTAGATTTCTCCTTAATCCTTCAACCCAATAAGCATTATCACATTTGATTTCTTCTGTCAGAACAATGCAACCTTTTCCTTTTACTGAGAAAGGTTCAACATTCCCAAAACTGACACTTCCACCATCATAGTGTTCAAGATGTTCAAACTTTGTCTTATCACCAGTCATGTGATGAGAAAAACCACTGTTAATTATCCAAGTATTATTTTTATTGATGTGTGAGAAAAGTTCAGTCTTTTCATCTTCCTCATCTGACTCATCCTTTATGGAAATATACACCATTTCTCCTTCTTCATCACTATCAGAATCTTTTGCAATATAGCAAGACTTCTTTCCTTTATCCTCATAGATTTTGTGGTTATTAAAATCTTTCTTACCTTTGAATTTGTTATGATTCCTTTCATCCTTGTCTTCCTTGTTTGGAAACTTTGCAGCAATGTGACCAACCTCATTGCATCAGAAACAAAACAATATCTTTCCTTTGTATTTTTCTTTTGCAGCTCTTCTTGAAAGCAATGCTTCAATGATGTCAAGATCTTCATCATCAGCTTCATCATCGCTGTCACTTTCAATTTTCTTTCCTTTAGAGTATCTATCCTTCTTACCAAGGTTCAATTTGGCTTTGAATGTACACTCAATATTGCTAGAGCCAGGCAAATAGTTGTTAAAATTGTCTAGCTCAAAGGTTGTAAGTCTTCCTACTAATGTATCCAAAGTAATGTCTTTGTTGCACCTCATTTCTTGAATGATTGGAACTCTAATAGCATAGATAGGAAGTAAATTTCTGAGTACCTTGCTGACTACTATAGTATCTTCAATTAGTCCGCCTGCTGCTCTGATGGCACTTACAATCTTCTTGATTATTTCATTGTATTTTGTGATATCTTCTCCTTTCATTTTCATCTGTTCAAATTGTCCTCTTAGACTTTCTTCTTTATCTCTCTTTACATTTCCATCACCTGCATGAATGTCCTACAATTTCTTCCACATGTCATAGGCTATAGGGTATTCCTTGACTTCATCAACTTCAGAGTAGTTGAGTGAAGAAGCTATGTCAATCATCATTCTATTATGAAGTTTCTGTTCCATCATCTTTTCCACAGTCATAGTCCCTGTTGGTGCAACATATTTGGTCTCTAATAATTGTAAACCAACATCTCTAATAGTAGATAGATGTAGCTTCATCAGTTCCTGCAATGCTAATAAATTGTCTTTGTTTAGCTTTGGGATCTCCCTCTTGTAAGACATCTCTGATCTTTATTTTAGGCCTTGAAACCTTTCATGAAAGCACTTGAAGCTCTGATACCAATTATTTTAAATGAGACAAGTAATTGAGAGGGGAATGGTGAATTAATTACTTCAAAAAAAATCCTTGTCCCTTAGATGTCTAAATAGTTTAATATTGTTACTCAGGTGTCAAAGCAATCTTTAATGCAAATATACTTTAGTGATTAAGTGCAGAAACATAAAACATAAAACAAGTAAGAAGTACACATATGACACCAAGATTTAACATGGAAAACCAATATGGGAAAAACCACCAATGTAACTAGTTACTATTTTTCACTCTTCTGAAGTGAGCCCTATTAGGAGCCAACCTTGTTAAAGGTTACAATAACACACTGTTAGGTGTGACCTTGTTAAAGGATTTAATCACCCTGTGAGGAGAGGCCTTGTTAGAGGTTTTCAAAACTTCAATCTGGAAATGCTACCTTGTGAGAGGATTTACAAAAGACTGTGAAGTCTACTCTGTTAAGAGGTTTTGATCACTACTACAATTGTTAGAAAGTAACAATGGATTGAACTATATGTCTAAGCAACTGTAATTGCTAATTCAGATCTTTGATTGATTGTAACTGGATCATTGTTGATTAGATATTCTATTGCAGCTCCAAGTGTTTTGTACTTAATCAGAATCCCATCTAATTTTACCTTCACTCTTCATGTCACAGAATTCCACACTTCTGCCTTTTACTTTTGCTTCCACACTTTTATAATTAAACTACTACACATTCAATTCAAACTTGACCTTTCATAAATACATGGTAAGGCCTGTCAAGTCAGCTTGAATAAACTCTAAATGATAAATCACAATACAGTCAGCCTCATATAACCATTTAATTATATAATATAAATCACTGTTAGTCGGCTGCAACTAAATGCCTGACCAAGACTGAAATACTGGAGTGAACTTGGTCAACACTGAAATTCTTCAATGCCTGACCTCAACTCATTTTGTTTACCAACTGTGCTTGGTCTAAATGTAGACAATAGTGTAAAACCACTACATAAGTATAGATACATGTGTAACATAAATGACAATAAACAATTGAATAATTTTCTTCAACAATATCCCTCTTTGGTATTGATGGCAACACATCATGTCATAATACAAAGGATTATGGTGCAACATAAAATTTCTTTAATGTCTTTAGCTTTATTTTGATTCTCCCTCTGACAATGTCCTTAGTTTTGTTCTGATTTTCCCTCTGAAAATGTCCTTATCTTCATTATGATTCTTATGTATTATAGAAAACTCTCCCTCTTTGACAACAGATCCCAAAGAATCCAATTCCATAAATACTATTTCTCTTTGAAGTTGTAATGTACCTAAATGTACTGCTTCATCTACAATGGGCTCTAATATATCTGCATGAACTAAAAGATTATTACTTTCGCTTGGGTTGATTCATCACTAAACTATATTTTAGTGACCTTCAGGTAGGGGAAGTAACCCTAGTTTTTCTCTAAGATACAAGAATGGATCCTTAGGTAAGGCTTTGGTGAATATGTCTGCAACTTGTTCTTTGGTGTTTACATATTCCAATATTTCTTCTCTATTCTGTACAAATTCCCTGAAGAAGTGATATTTTATTTATATGTGCTTTGTTTTGGTGTGCATCACAAGAGTCTTTGATATGTTAATGGCACTGGTGTTGTCACAATAGATAATAACTGGTTCTTTTATCTCTTCCTTCATTCCTGACAACAACTGCTTGATCTATATGATGTTAGAACAATTGAGTGCTACAACAACCTATTCTACCTCTACTGTAGACTGTGAAATACAATCTTGTTTCTTTCTAGTCCAAGATACTAACCCTTTTCCAAGAAAGAAAGCTCCACCACTGGTGCTCTTCCTATCATTGATGCTTCCAGCCCATTCAGCATCAGTGAATGCTTTTAAATCAAAGTTTCCACCTTTCTTATACCATAAACCATAGTGTTTAGTACCTTTGAGATATCTCATAATTCTTTTGATTTCCATTAGGTGATTATATCTGGGATTAGCTGAAAATCTTGCAACAATACCAACTACCAATGCTATATCAGGTCCGGTGTGCACAACATATTGAAATTTTCCAATCATGGATCTATAATTGGTCTGATCTACCTCTTTTGAATCATCATCCTTAGATATTTTATGTGCAGTACACCTGGGTGTTCCTATAGGTTTGAAATCTTCCATACCAAATTTGTTGAGTATCTCCTTGATATAATTTGATTGAGTAATGTAGATACCATCCTTCATTTGATGTACTTGTAAGCCAACAAAAAATTTGATCTCACCAAACATAGACATTTCAAATTCTTCTCTCATAGCTACAGAGAATGCTTCGCATAGGTCATCATAACCAATGAATAATATGTCATCAACAAGTATTTTTGCTAATAGTATCTTGTTCTGTGATCCGTCTTTGATTTACAGGCTACTATTATCATTGCTTCTCTAAAATCCAATGCTTATTAGATAGCTATGTAGTCTTTGATACCAGGCTCTGGGCACTTGCTTTAGTCCATATAATGCTTTTTGTAGCTTGCAAACCATATTTCTTCTTTTGGGATCAATAAAGCCTTCTGGTTGTTCAATGTACACTTCCTCTACTAGGATTCCATTCAAACATGCAAACTTCACATCCATTTGATATACTTTGTATCCTTTATGTGCAACATATGCCAGAAGAGTTCTGACTCCTTCAAGTCTTGCAATAGGAGAAAAATTTACTCCATAGTCAATACCCTCTTTTTGAGAATATCCTTTACAAACTAGTTTGGCATTGTTTCTAGAAACTTTCCCATTTTCATCCGTCTTGTTTCTGAAAAACCCACTTGGTTCCAATCACATTCTTGTCCTTTGGCCTAGGTACAAGAGTCCAAGTTTTGTTCTTCTCAATTTTCTCAATTTCTTCATTCATTGCCTCTATCCAACTTTCATCATTCAATGCATCTTTAACAGTTATAGGTTCAAATTCACTTAGTAAGCATGTACCTTTTAGTTTCTTTCTTGTCATTACACCTTCTATCTAATCTCCATTTATTTTCTTAGGTGCATGATTCCTTTTCACGTATCTAGAAAGTACTGGAACCTTCAATCTAGATTCTGGACTTGATCAACTAGGTTTGTCATTCTCAAACATTCTTTCTTTTTCCTCTATCTGATAGTTGGTTCCCTCTGACTGTGACTTGCGTCCTTCTATCTGTGACTCAGGTCCCTCTACTAGCACTTCATGTTGCTCATTTTTCAACTCAGGTAGTACAGTTTGTGTCAGTGTATGTTGTCCCATCACCATTGCTTGATTCATAGGTATAGTATCAGGTTCATGATATACAAAGTTTCTATAGTCTTCAGGCTCTTTACTTCTCTTCTCTTCACATTTTTCTACAAACACATCAATCTTGACATGTACACTCTCTATGACTTTATGAGTAGTAAGATTAAGACATTTGTATGCTTTGCTTTTACATGAGTAACCTAGGAATATTCCTTCATCAATTTTTGCATCTAGTTTCCCATTTCTTGCTTCCTTGAAGATGTATCATCTACTTCCAAATACTTTGAAATAATGAACATTAGGTTTATAGCCATACCATAATTCAAAAGGTGTCTGACTACTACCTTTCTTCAGTTGAACTCTGTTCAAGGTGAACAGTGTAGTACTTATTGCCTCCTTCCATTATTTGGCAGCAACATTCTTTTCAATCATTAAGGTTCTGGTACAATCCATAATGGATTTGTTTCTCCTTTTTGCTATTCCATTTTTCTATGGTGTACCAGGGGTAGATACCTCTCTTTTGGTTCCTCTTTCATTGGAGAATTCATTGAATTCATTATAGATGAATTCTCCTCCTCTGTCAAATCTTAGGCATTTTAGTTTCTTTCCTGTTTCTTTTTCAACTCTTACAAGATACCCTTTGAATTTCTAAAAATGCTTCTGATTTCTCTCTGAGAAACATGATAGTCATCATTCTGGAATGATCATGAACAAATAGAATAAAATATTTGTCTCTAGTATAGCTTTTTATTCTGATTGGTCCACATATATCAGTATGTACCGATTCCAAGACTTCATCAGTATTGTAATTCTTGCTCTTGAAGCTAGTCTTTCCCTTCTTTCCAATTTGACATTGTTTGCATGTTGTTAACTCGGGTTTCTTCAAGATAGGAATACCTTTGACTCTTTTTCTCTTTCTTATGTTTACTAGATTGTCAAAGTTCACATGGCACAAGCTTTTATGCCATAACCAGCTTTCTTCTACTTGTGCAATAAAGCATGAACCTACTATGAGATCAAGATAGAATAAATTACCCTTTGTTTGCTTGCCAGTTCCAACTAGGTTCCCTTTACCATCTAGGATCTTGGCCTTACTATTCATAAATTCTACCTTGAACCCAATGTTTTTTAGTTGTGCTACAATGAGTATATTTCTCCTTAATCCTTTAACCCAATAAACATTATCACAATGGATTCCTTCTATAAGAACAATGCAACCTTTTCCTTTTGCTGGGTTAGGTTCAGCATTCCCAAAACTGACACTTCCACCATCATAGTGTTCAAGATGTTCAAACTTTATCTTATTAACAATCATGTGATGAGAATAACCACTGTCAATTATCCAAGTATCATTTTTATTGATGTGTGAGAAAAGTGCAGTCTTTTCATCTTCCTCATCTGACTCATCCTTTATGGCAATATACACCATTTCTTCTTCTTCATCACTATCAGAATATTTTGCAATATAACAAGACTTCTTTCCTTTATCCTTATAGTCTTTGTGGTTATTGAAATCTTTCTTACCTTTGAATTTGTTAGACTTCCTTTCATCCTTGTCTTCCTTGTTTGGACACTTTGCAGCAATGTGACTAACCTCATTGCATCAGAAACAAATCAATGATATCTTTCCTCTATATTTTCCTTTTGTAGCTCTTCTTGCTTCAATGATTTCAAGATCTTCATCATCAAATTCATCATCGCTGTCACCTTCAATTTTCTTTCCTTTAGAGTATCTATCCTTCTTACCAAGGTTCAATTTGGCTTTGAATGCAGACTCAAGATTTCTAGAGCCAGGAGAATACTTGTCAAAATTGTCCAACTCAAAGGTTACAAGTCTTCCCACTAATGTATCCAAAGTAATGTCTTTGTTGCACCTCATTACTTGAATGGCTGAAACTCTAATAGCATATATAGGAAGTAAAGTTCTGAGTACCTTTCTGACTACTGTAGTATCTTTAATTAGTCCACTTAATTCTTTGATGGCACTTACATTCTTCTTGATTCTTTCACTATATTTTGTGATATCTTCTCCTTCTTTCATTTTCATGTGGTCAAATTGTCCTCTTAGACTTTCTACTTTATCTCTCTTTACATTTGCATCACCTACATGAATGTCCTGCAATTTGTTCCACATATCATAGGATGTAGGGTAGTCCTTGACTTGATCAAATTTTGAGTAGCTGAGTGAAGAAGCTATGTCAATCATCATTATGTTATGAAGTTTTTGTTCCATCATCTGTTCCACAGTCATAGTCATTGTTGGTGCATAATATTTGGTCTCTAAGAATTGTAAACCAGAATCTCCAATAGTAGATAGATGTAGCTTCATCAATTCTTTCCATGCTAGGAAATTATCTTTGTTTAGCTTTGGGATCTCCCTCCTGTACGACATCTATGATCTTTAGCTTAGGCCTTGAAACCTTTCCTTAAGCACTTGAAGAGCTCAGATACCAATTTTTGGAAATGAGATAAGTAACTGAGAGGGGATGGGTGAATTAGTTAATCCAAAACAAATCCCTGTCCCTTAGATGTCAAAATACTTTAATATTGTTATTCGGGTGTCATAGCAATCTTTAATTCAATTATAATTTAGTGATTAAGTGTAGAAATATAAAACATAAAACAAGTAACAAGTACACATATGACACCAGGATTTAATGTGGAACCCAATATGGGAAAAACCACCAATGTAACTAGTTACTATTTTTCAATCTTCTGAAGTGACTCCTATTAGGAGCCAGCCCTCTTAAAAGTTACAATAACACACTGTTAGGTGTGACCTTGTTAATGGATTCAATAACCCTATGAGGAGTGGCCTTGTTAGAGGCCTTCAACACTTTAATCTGGAAATGATACATTGTGAGAGGATTTACAAAAGAATCTTATGTATACTCTGTTAAGATATTTTGATCACTGCTACAATTGTTAGAAAGTAACAATGGATTGACTTGTATGTGTAAGCAATTATCTTTGCTGATTTAGATCTCTGCTTGATTGTAATTGGATCATTGCTGATCAGATATTCTATTGCAGCTCTAAGTGTTCTATACTTAATCAGAATCCCATCTGATTTTTCCTTCACTCTTAATGTCACAAAATTCCACACTTCTTCCTTTTACTTTCACTTCCACACTTTTATAACAACAACACAACACATTCAATCCAAACTTGACCTTTCATAAATACATGGTAAGCCCTGTTAAGTCAGCTTGAATAAACTCTAAATGATAAATCATAATACAGTCGGCCTCATATAACCATTTAATTACATAATATAAATCACCGTTAGTCGGCTACCACTAAATACCCTACTAAGATTGAAATGTCACAGTGAACTCGGTCAACACTGAAGTTCTTCAATGCTCAACCTCAACTCATTTTGTTTACCAACTGTGCTTGGTTTGAATGTAGACAATAGTGTAAAACCACTACATAATTGTATATACATGTGTAACATCAATGAAAATACACAATTGTATAATTTTCTTCAACAATAGATGAATTATCCTCCTCTGAAAATTTCTTTAGCTTCATTCTGATTCTTATGTATTATAGAAAACTCTCCCTCTTTCATCCTTGCATATCCTTCTTCTTGAGCATATCCTTTACAAACTAGTTTGGCCTTGTTTCTAGAAACTTTCCCATTTTCATCCATCTTGTTTCTGAAAAACCACTTGGTTTCAATCACATTCTTGTCTTTTGGCCTAGGTACAAGAGTCCAAGTTTTGTTCTTCTCAATTTGTTCAATTTCTTCATTCATTTCCTCTATCCAACTTTCATCATTCAATGCATCTTTAACAGTTCTACATTCAAATTCACTTAGTAAGCATGTACCTTTTAGTTTCTTTCTTGTCATTACAATTTCCATCTGATCTCTAATTATTTTCTCAGGTGCATGATCCCTTTTCACATATCTGGAAAGTACTAGAACCTTCAATCTAAATTTTGGACTTGATCCACTAGGTTTGTCATTCTCAAACATTCTTTATTGTTCCTCTGTCTGATACTCAATTCCCTGTGACTATGACTCGGTTCCCTATATCTGTGACTCGGGTCATTCTGTTTGTGCCTCGAATCCCTCTACTAGGACTTCATGTTTCTCATTTTGCAACTCAGGTAGTAATGTTTGTGTTAGTTTATGTTGTCCCATCACCATTTCTTAAGTCATAGGTATAGTATCAGGTTCATGATATACAATTTTTTTGTAGTCTTCAAGATCTGTACTGCTCTTCTCTTCACATTTTTCTACCAAATCATCAATCTTGACATGTACACTCTCTATGAATTTATGAGTAGTAATATTCAGACATTTGTATGATTTTCTTTTACATGAGTAACCTAGGAATATTCCTTCATCACTTTTTGCATCTAGTTTCCAATTTCTTGCTTCCTTCAAGATGTATAGCCATACCATAATTCAAAAAGTGTCTAATTACTACCTTTCTTCAGTTGAACTCTATTCAAGGTGAACACTGTAGTACTGATGGCCTCCTTCCAGTATTTGGCAGCAACATTCTTTTCAAGCATTAATTTTCTGGCACAATCCATAATGGATCTATTTCTCCTTTCTGCTATTCCATTTTTTGTGGTGTACTAGGCACCAATACCTGTATTTTTATTCCTCTTTCATTGAAGAATTCATTGAAATCATTAGAGATGAATTCTCTTTCTCTGTCAGATCTTAGGCATTTTATTTTCTTTCCTATTTCTTTTTCAACTCTTGCAAGATACCACTTGAATTTCTGAAAAGCTTTTGATTTCTTGTTGAGAAACATGACAGTCATCATTCTGGAATGATCATCAACAAATAGAATAAAATATTTTTCTCCAGTATAGCTTTTTGTTCCGATTGGTCCACATAGATTAGTATGTACCAATTCAAAGACTTCATTAGTATTTTTATTCTTTCTCTCGAAGCTAGTCTTGCTCATCTTTCAAATTTGACATTGTTTACATGTTAACTCGGGTTTCTGTTAGAATACTTCAAGGATAACTGAGAGGGGGTGAATCAGTTATCAACAACTTTATCTTTTTCTTATACTTATTAATCCAGATTGATACAAAGTAAATGCACATTTAGATAGCACATTACACAACACATCAATTTGGTTACGGGGAAACCAAATGGTAAAAACCCCGATGGGAATTAGTACCCACAAAGAACTATACTGTTTGTAGTAATCCCTATTAAAAGATCATACAACCCTGTTA
>MU225219.1:2189529-2212576 GCA_018584345.1 Thuja plicata | reverse complement strand
ATTCATAGTACCTCTCTTGAATCATAAACTTCTCATCAATCTTAACATGCATGCTTTCAATTATCTTCTTTAATCTCAAATTGAAACATCTATAAGCTTTGCTTTTTGTAGAGTAACCAAGAAAAATGCCTTCATCACTTCTAGCATCAAACTTGCCAATAATGTAATCTCTCTTGATGTAGCACTTGGTGCCAAATATTTTGAAGTATTTTACTGTAGGTACATTACCAAACCAAAGTTCATAGGGTGTCTTGTCCATGCCTGGTCTCAATTGTGTTCTATTGATAGTATACACTATTGTGTTCACTGCATCTCTCCAATAGGTGTGTGCCACTTTTCCTTCAATCATCACGGTGTGTGTTGTATCAAGTATAATCATGTTTCTCCTTTCTACAATTCCATTTTGCTGAGGTGTTCTAGGGGCACTCAACCGAATTTTTATTCCATGTTCTTCACAGTAGTCATAAAACTGGTCAGAGGTGAATTCTCCTCCTCTATCTGATCTTAAGCATTTCAGTTTTAGTCCAGATTCATTCTCAACCTTAGCTTTGAATATTTTTAACTTCTCAAAGGCTTCTGACTTTTCCTTTAAGAACGCAACCCGCATCATCCTAGAAAAATCATCAACAAACAAATTAAAGTACCTTTCACCATACCATGATTTTGTTTGAGTAGGACCACATAAATCTGTATGCACTAAGTCCAACTTGTTTTCAGCTAAGGTCTAATTACTTCTAAAGGAACTCCTTACATGTTTACCCATAACACATTCCCTGCAAATTGTGTCAACTAGTCTTGCAATGCTTGCTAGGTCTTGTTATGCCTTGCCTTGTTCTTGCCTTGTCTTCTTTCTATCTCCTTTTTTTTTCTTTCTCCAGGGCTTTCTTCCCCATGGTTTTGTTTTGTTTTGTTGGTTTCTTGTGCCTCCGGGACCCCGGTCTCAGATTTGGTCGTCATTTTGTGGGAGCCGGATTCTAGACTCCAGTATTCTTCACCGCGATGTTCTCTTTACTTAAGGTGATATCATCACAGGGAATCCCTGGGCCTGGAGTCCAAAGGTCTGTCGATCCAGAGTTTGCGAATGGAAAGGTGGCTTACTTTTTACCATGGGTATAAATAGAAGTTACCTGTCATTTTCACATTTACCGCAATTTAAACACTCAAGCAATTAGAGCGATTTCAGAGTGATTTGCTGCAAATTAATGATAATCCAGTGCTAAGTATTTCCAGCATCTCCGAGTGATCGCGAGTGGTTTGTGGTGGCTGATTATGATCATTTGAAGGTTGTAGCTATTGCAGAGATTTTGCAGAGGCTTTATTTCCCTCTCCTTTCTACAATCTCAGGTTGGTGCCTCTTTTCCCTTCGGTTTTCCTTCTGTTTGGTGTTGTTTTCTTTCTATTTCTTCTTGTCTTTGCTTCTTTTTGTTTTGTTTGTCTTTTGTGTCTTTCTGGTTTTGCCACTCGTTGGCGGGCCAGCTCTGCAAGTGGGTTGTCCTCCCTTTGTGCAAGTGTAGTTAGTCTGTAAATAGTGTAAAAAAATGTGCATATTCCATACTTTGCATAGTTTCCCGTAGATGTTTGTTCTGCGATGTATATATGTGTAAATGTGGTGTATATGTGTAAATTTAGTGTATATTTGTTATATATCCCTCTGTTCCCCATGTATATATCCCTTATCTCTGATGTATATCCTTTGTATATCCTATCGGGTAGCTTAGAAAGCTCGCTGAGTTGCCCATGTCACTGGTTTTTCGCTTGTAAGCTCATTCCAAGCAGAATACCACTTGTTTGAAACTCAGCTCTCGGCCGATTTCAAATAGGCAATTTTCTCTCTCCTCTATAAAACTAGCCTATCCTTCATTAATGTCCCATGCACACATTTAAATCCATCCAAGTGGCCTTCACTTTTCATGCATTTAGACAGTTGGCTCCCTCGTCATCGCCATAACTCCTATTTATTACTCACCCCCGTGGCGCCCACGTGGGTCTGACGGTTTGCCTTTTTGCACATCTTTACCAATGGTTACTTCTCCAGGCTTTGAGTCTCCTGCCATCATCCATCCTAGGTCCTTCTTATAAAATGTGATAAAATTCCTAGACCTGGATGGTTAATCAAATTCCTAAGTTCATAACATGTATGTGTGCTTTCTACAGTTTTTGAATGAAACTAAATTTTCAGGGAAAGCGAACACCACAGTGGTAAGATCTCTGGACCCTAGAGTATTTATTTATTAATGTATTCTGAAGGTCGCTTTGCCTTGCAATTTTCTAGAGTACACTTTCAAACATGTCTGAAGCATCTGCATCCTCACCACCCAGAAGTCCAGAACTTCCATCTACAGCAAGTACCAGGGCATCAGTGAAATCCAAAATGGAGAAGGCTCTGGAAAAGATTCCTTTGAGCCTGAAATATGTTAAGGATGGAGTCATCGCGGGCTCAAAGATTGATTCCAAGGTGTAGCTTTTCACTGACACTAGCATCGGAACATGGCCAGAAATGCATGACTTGGTCAAAGTCATGTATATTCAACGATAGGCCGGAGATCCTTTGGCCATCAAAATTGGGAACTTCAGGATCCTAAAGGCAGCTTGCTTTCCATGCTTGGTGTAGTCACCAGAGCTTATTCTCATGCTCTCAGCTCTTTACAACCCATCTGTTTGGGCTGTCATGCTCACGCCACTGGAGCCAATAGGGTACCCCACTCCTCTAGTGTCTCTTGACCCTAATACCTTCCAGAGGGGCTTGGGAATACCAAAATTTTCCAAGCCGACCGTGGTCACCCGGTCTAATGCCTTGGCCCAATTCAAGCAATTGGAGGAGGTGGCCCGCATCTATATGAACAACAATTGGCTCAAAGTCCCGAAGAGGGACCCCAAGAGGATGAAGCTAGAGATCCCCAAGTCCGAATTCAAGGAGAGCATCCAGATGGGGATAATAGCACTATGCCAGGTCTTCGGGCAACATCATGCCCAAGAATTCTCTAGGTGGATGTACTACTTCTTTCTTGGCATAAGTATAGCTGGGGAGTTTTTCAACTAGGCGGCTATAATTTTTAATCATGTCGACTCCTAGTTCCTCCAATTGGCAAAGAAGAAGAAATTTTACATGACTTCTTATGTTTTCTGGGCCCTAGCACAGTAGAGGCCCCACACCCATGAGCTACTCACAGATGGTGTACTCGGGTTTGGCTCAGATCAAAAGGCCCATTGGGACTACTTCCGACAGATTCAATGGGAGGCTAGTTTCCCCAGTTTCTATAGAGTAAATGACACATTCGTTTACTATCACCTACTCACACCCACCTGGGATGCAGGATACTGCCTGACCACGGAGGTGATGAATTTGGTCTAGAGTTACAGACATTACTATATTCAATACTAGTAGCATACATATATAAGGGTGACCGGCTTCTCTGGGAAACCCTACTTGTTACCCAAGCACTACAGGGACAAGATAGTCTTGCTGGAATTTTGTAGGTAGATAATGGAGTTGCACACCTTCTTTGACCTGAAGAAGGTGACCAATATTCCATTTCCAATCACTTGTGGGAACTATTCATGCAGCCTGGCCACCGCCAAAGAACCAGACAATGAGCTGAAAAGCTATAACTTGGCAGAATTTTACTTGGCGTTGAAGCACTTTGATCTGCACAGCAAGATTGCAATGACACTTCCTCGGGCTTCAAAGCCCCATCAATACCACATCGAGGAATTTTGGGAAAAATGCTAGGATGACATGGAGGTCTGAAGCTGGCACTACGTCAAGATGATGGCGGACATGATGGAAAGATTGAAGCTCTAGAGATTCCCGGAGGACTTCTTAGACGTCGGCTCCATGATTGATCCCCAGTACAAAGCAAAGGGCATCGATACTTTGGCTCTCCCACCAATAAACTAGGATGCCCAGGAGGGGTCCACCGTTGAGGACTTCACCCGTGAGGTGGTCGAGCGTAGCCACACTTACTTTAAGAAGGTATGCCCTGGGAGTGTCCGCAGAGCAGCCCAGCTAGTATCAAAAGAAACCCTAGGGGCCGAGACTTCTTCATAGGGAGTGGACAAAGGAAAATGGATAGATATGACTCCTCTCATGCAAGAAGTCCCCATTAAAGAACAAATAAGGTAATCGGTAGAAGCCTCCTAGAAAATGAGGGAGAACCTAATTACACGGTTGGCTACACTAGTGCTCATTGCTGAACTTGTTCACTCTCCATCCTCCCCTTCATTGGCAGCCTTAATGTTTAAGGAAACAACAGTGGATCTGACGGAGCAAGAAGCAGTAAGGGATGTGGGCCCACCCTTGATTACCCAGAGAAGAAAGAGGCTTGACCCTAAGCCTAAGAAGGAGCCAGAGCTGGGGATGCCCCAGGATCCATAAGTTGAAATCCTTTCCTCTGACTCCCTGGAGCCGGAGAAAGAAGCATAACCCGTCGATGTCCCAGACAACCCTCCTCTGCAGGATGAGTTTGACGATGTTTTTGCAATCAATGAATATGATAACTTATAGGGGGCATCAAGCAGGTGAAAGAATTCCTAGAAGAAGAGGTTGAGGAACAAAGAATGACACAGGAACAGCAAGAGCCGATGGAGGAAGAAAAGGAAATAGAGCAAGAAGCCACCTCCAAAATACCAGAGATGCAAGATGTGGGGATGGACCAACAAAGGTAGAATGAACAAGTGACATCTACTGAGGGAACCAGACCTTTAAGAGAAACTGTAACCTCAACTACCACGTTCCAAGTGCCACCCCCCAGAGCAACCTTTGGGCAGGTAATAACCGTGGCACAAATGCTAAATCTTGGCCCGGTCCCTCCCATATTTCCAAAAGATGTATCAAAAGAGGAAGAAATCCTGGCGACTGAGGCTGAAGAACAAGAACAACAAGAGGAGAAAACCCCTGGGATAGCTGACAAAGGCCCCATCAAAGCTGGAGATATAGAGGAAAAGGTAGAAGAGACAAACGTCACCGGGGGAAATGTTCCTGATGAAGCCTAAGACAAAGAAAAAGGGGTGGGTGAGACACACACCACTGAGGAGGAACAACAACAGGGCACCGGGGAAGAACCTACAGAACAAACTCTGGCAAACAAGCCACCCCTGCCGCCTTAGTGGTTAGTGGAGAGAAAGAAGAGAAAGGCTCTGTCCACCCCAAGAGCTCACCTCTTTTTAGCTAAGATGATGGCCTAGGTCCAGGAGCCACCAAAGGCCAAGAAAGCCCAGATAGTTCATACTCTTCAAACTAAGCTAGGCAGAGAAACACTTGTAGGTGTGGCAACACCTCCCCTAGACACTAATGTAGCGATGGAAGGCGCTGAAGATTATGATATCATGGAGATATCATTGGGAAAGAGAGAAAAATAGAGCGAAGTAAACATGTTGAAAGAAGCGGCCAAGGCGGTGGAGTCTAGATATGAAAAGGAGGCCCCAAGGCTCAAAGCAGAAAAGGAAAAGATAGTAAACCTCATGGGGTTGCTTACTGAGCCAGCTAGGCCTATTAGCTCCATTCCTTAAGAGGCCTCCACATCAGATGTTCCATTACCACAGAGCGACATTGACTCCCTGAGAGCAATGAAGAAGAAGGCCCAAGCGGTCGATGAGTAGGTCGCTCTGCAAATAGGAAACACCCAGCGTTTCCTAGTGTCCACCCTCCCAGATTTGTACATGGCACGACATGTTCTACATCAGGTAGAAACTATTCTTAATATATGGGAGGGTGACATGGAAAACTATGAGGCTTGGAAGGTAGAGCTAGAAGAGCTCCTCAACCTCGGGGAAGAGATGGTATCCAAATCTGGGATTCTAGGAGAAGAATCATTTGACTTCGTGAGAACCCAACACTCCAAAATTGACCTCACATTAGAGGTACTCAAGCAACTAGTAGGGGCTCTGCATGAAAAAGTCAACATAGTGAAATATTCTACAAATATGTACAAGGAATTTATAGCAAACGTCTCCGGGGCTAACCCATTCAGCACCGATACGTGCACTCCAGAGGAATACGTCTTGGGAAAATTTGACAAATTAATGGAATCCAAATATCAATCCCCAGAAGGGCTGGATGGGACCCAAATGATAGGGCTAATTTGCATGATCCTTAGTGGTCATGATGCGGCAAAAATGGCTGATGAGTTCAAAGATAATGTTCCAGAGCTTGGAGAACAAATTGAGGCGGCTAAGTACTGGCGGTACTGCCTTAAATAAATTGATGAGGATGGGATCTCCCACCTTCTCCAAAAATTCAATGAAAATAAGCAACAATAAAGTTTCTCCGGGGGCCGGAGAAAACCCAAACATTTTGTATTCTTTATTCTTTCAAAACGTAAGTTCCGGGATCCCAGAGTTTCGGATCCCAAATTTTGTATTCTTTCAAGTGATCTATGTCCCGATCCCCGAGGCTGACTGGTCACTTTCAAGAGAGGTTAATAAAGGTTGTTAGAAGGTAGTTGGCTACATCAAGGAATGTCAGATCAGTAGTTGGTTTTCTAACAGATGGTCTTCTCAAGGCACCGCTTCAGAGGTACACCTGGCATATTGGAGACAGGGCACCGCATTTCCCATTTATGAGGCATGTAGCCTCAATCCCTGGGGATCTGATTTCTTCCTTCTCTTTTGTGGCTCTCTTCTCGAGGCTGATTCTTCCACTGTACCTTCTTGTCTTATTCTTTTGACATGTCAGGCCTATTCCATCTCAAGGTCTTTTGTAGGGTGGCGCAGGTAGTACCGGCCCCTAGATATTGTATTTTATGGTAACATGATGTAAAATAGGGTTAGGGTTAGGGTTAGATGAAGATGTGTATAAATGGTAAGACCGGCCCATTTCTAAGGGTCGATGAAATTGATGATTTTGTTATCCACAGTAATAGAAAAGTGATTTTTATTTCAGCTGTAGAGCTCAATGCTCCATTGTTTCATCTTTCCAATAGTTAGATGCTCCCCTGGAGCCACCATTGTATCACGCACCAGTGCTTGCTGGAAGAAATATTAATGAAGAAGGGAGAATTCTTTGCAATAATGTTGTTGGCATTCAAGCTTCTGAGTTAATGCTATTTTATATTTCATGTTCTTTATGTCTTCTACTCTGATATGTCAAGTAGATTAATGACCTCTTTTCCCTTGCTACTGATAAAATACTAACTGATGGTTGTGTATTTCTTTGGTATTTAGTGTAGTATATCATAGCACTGTCAATGTTTTCAATGTTAAACATAACTATAGATAGATGGATTACTTCTAACCCTATAGTATCTTTTTCTTTTTATTTACTAAGTATATAATGCTTGGAGAAATCTCACCATACTAAATCTCCAGAGAGAACAAGTTGAAGAAACCAGCTATCCCCCTCAAAAATAGTCACTTCTCCCAACCGAGCCCCGCACTGTCATGACCTGACACCTAGGTGCTTGGAGGCCCGGGAAATCTAACTTCCTTGGATAGCCTTTGTAGGTGGAGTTGGCCAGTACCCCCGGTACCCGGTGACAACTTATGACTATTGGCAGACCCAGTCAGAAAAACCCCATAAAAAAAAACTGGCACTAGAAGGAGGGCATGAACTCGTCCCCCTCTTGAGATTCTAATTTTACACCTCCCGAGGGTTCCCTAAGCTATAGTTTTAGGATTCAAGCCTTCAGTGGGATTGGGTCTTTCTCCCCAGCGAAGTTTGAAAGAATCCTTAGGTCTGCCCCAAACCCCAGAAGGTTTGTTGCACTTGAGCCTCCTGCTCGAAAGAAACAAACCCCAGAAATCACACTAGCCACTATTGTCTGGGGGTTTAGCATACCTCAGAATACCCAAACTTCTCAGACAATCCCAGGAACTAGTTCTCAAACTACCCAAAATCCAGTTCCCTTAATGGCTGCATATTTCAAAAATACTGAGTCCCCAATGGGAACTTTTCCAGGTGTAATGAATGACTTACCCTCGCACCCAGAGAAGATCTGCCCATGATACAAGCACTTAGCCTCACGGACCGTAGAAGAGCATTTATAGGCATATAAGGATGCCATGAACCGACACCAGATCTAGCATGAAGATGTTGTGACCCAGATGTTTCCCTTGTCTTTAGGGAAAGGTGAGTTGAACTGGTACCTTAACGTTCCCACCAACTCCATTAACAGTTGGTAGGACATGGAGGACACCTTCTTGGCTGCTTTTCGCATACATGTGGACCTAGCCTGGTCTCATAGCTATTTTATCTCCATTAGGAAGGAACCCAATGAACCCCTTGGAACATTCAACCATCGGTTCTAGTGTACCTTGAAGCGGTGCATGGATCCTTTCATTCCATCCCTAGAAGTAACCATACAGACTTATCCTAACATAATGGACCCCTTCGTTGCCACTCTCTTTTGGAGAATAACCGTCATGGGTGACCGGGACACTTTGGTGAAGGTTTAAAACCTAACCTTAGAATTATCCCGTGGTCTCAACAAATCCCCAGGTGGCATTGGGAAGAGCGTGCCCTTCAACATGATCCCTGATGGAATGATGTATGCCAGGGGTTATAACCCCAATCTGGCAATAGGTGCTCCCTCGATGGCAACGAATCCCCCACCACTGCTGATAGACCAGCAGGCCCGGTACATTTATCCAACGTAGACTCAGGCAGTACCAGGTCTAGAAGCTTTCCCTTGGAATCAGCCACAATAGGAATAACAGCCTCAGACACAACTGTCTAGAGTGTCATTCTTTCAGTCATTTATGACTGGAGGATTTCCGTCCTCAACTCCGGCTAATACTGTTGCCTTCCTGGGAAACCAACAACAACAACTGTCACACTGTGACACCAATACTCAATTGACCATCGAGGTTGAATCCCTCATGCAAATGTTGTCTACCTTGACTGTGGACATGGGTCAACTGAAGGCGGGGTCCTATGCACCCTAAAATTCTAACTCTCAGAGAGGAAATATATTCTCCAGCCAATGAAATAACAATATCACGGGAAGAAACTTCAACAATGGGCCTCAGCCCAATCAACAGCAATAGAACAATAACACAAACACCGGAGGTCCACCTCCAAATCAAAATGCCAACCAAAGTGGTGCTGGACCATAAAATTTCACACCAGTCACAGACTTCCAGCCCATGACTAATTGGTGTAGATTGCATGACACAGGCTCAAACAATGAGATAAATTGTGCTACATTAGAAAAATTCATCATGATCTCCTAGCTAGACACACAACAGTTGCATGATGCTACTCCCCCAAAGCCTCCTATGTAGGAGTCAACTCACAGTGCCTTCACCTGTGAGGCCATCTTCTACAGAACTTCTGGGGAAGATGAAGAGGAATCCGAATTACATGGGTTCTTTGATGAATCTATCCCACCTTTTGAGGCCAATGCCTTCACCAACCCATGAACTCCATACAACACTCAGAGTCAGGTTGGTAAAGGACCAGCTTACATACCTACACCCCCTATCAAGGACACTTCACCCCCCCAAGATAATGCAACTGACCGATCCACTCCTGTTAAAGGTTCCAGCTCTAACCAAGCGAAAAATCTCATTGAGGGTAGTCACCAATTCTTGGGCAGAAGATTAAACATTACAAAGGTGTTAGAACAAACCACCACCTCCATAACCTTGATGGAGATTTTGCTAAATTGTCTTGAGCAGAAGTCTCTTCTAAAGCTCTTGGGAAACCTGGAAGTCGTCAGTCGCCCACCCAAGACTATTTTGTTTGAGGATGCCAATGCGGTTGTCTTCCAAGGGAACAATAAAGATCCTCCCTTCCTACTAAGCCTGAATATCCAAGGCAAGAATATACACAATTTCTTAGTAGACTCCAAAGCTTCGAGTAACATCATGCCCTTATCCATATGCCAGAATCTCAGATTCCATTCCACCCCATCTAATAGTGCAGTGATCTAGCTGGATAAGACTGCCATGAAAATCATGGGTGAATTGAAGAACATCCGAATATAGCTTATCAAGGACCCCAGGATAGCTAGCATAATTGATGTCCAAGTGGTGGACATCCCAAAGACTTATGGGATGTTATTAAATCAGAATTGGTCTAAGTTCTTGAACGGATACTTTTCGACCAACTTCTCCCACTTATGGCTCCCCTGGGAAGGAGATTCAAACAAGATCCGGGTTGAAAGTGAACCCTAGATGAAAAAAGCCCTTACCGAGGTCAGGAAGGTCAATGAGGTCTTCTTCTCTGAGACTTCCCCTAGGGTGTATCGACCCTTTGTAATCTTAACATTTGATTTCACCCTCGGGGAAGATCCCATAGTGCTGCAGAGAACCCAGGACCTAGAATAAAAGTTGAGAGTTGAGGTTGACTCTCAAGGTGCCATGGTGATCCCCACCACACTCCTGTCCACCACTTGGTGCTGAGTACACTATCAGAAACATTTAGAACTTGAGTGTGGGCCCTACCTTTTAGTCACTACACAACACATCAACGCCTTTCAAAATAGAGAACGAACAGCTGATTCCCTGAAGCCCAGTGTTCCTGCGGGATGCACTCCTTTGGTGCCATCTCCCTGGGAATCCCAAATCCAAAATCCTCCAGAGGTAAACCCTACTTGCATACCAATAGCTTGGGAGGAATCTCCTCCCAAGTCTCCCAAAATAAATCCAAAGGCTACTCTCGCTCCCCAGCCCCAAACTATGAATAGCGATTTATGGACCCTCAAGTTTGACGGATCCCGATCCAAACAAGGCTACGGGGCCAGGGTAGAATTAATAAACCCATGAGGAAAATCCTTCCTCACATCCTACATACTGTAGTTCAACTGCACAAACAATGTTACAGAGTATGAGACTTTGGTCCTTGGACTCTTATTTGCGTTAAGGAAAGGTGTCACCTGCCTCTGGGCTCTGGGTGATTCAGAGTTGGTTGTCAAGTAGGTCTGGAGTCAATATACATGTCATGACAAGAGACTGGATACATACCATAATTAGGATTGGAGCCTTATTGAATATTTTGATGCCTTTGGCATTGATCTCATTCTCCAGTGATGGAACTATGTCCCAGATGCCCTCGCCGTTTCTGCCAGCACACTTGAGCTAATGGCCAGGTCGTGACTCCAAAGATTTTTAGTTAAGATGGTCCCCACCCCATCCATTCTAGATAATGTCACCCACTTTTAAGTTTTTGAGGATGATCAACATATCCTAGCCTTCATGGAAAATTTTGGTGTCTTTGAAGACCAGATCATGGAGGAAAAAGACCATGACGATAGTGGGCAGGCTGACAAAGATGATGGGATCATGGACCTACCCACTAATACCATCCCGAAGGGGATGGCTATGCTTGAACGAATCTTTGACTTGGACCCTCGGGCCCAGGAAAAGATGTCATCTTCCTCTGAGGGAGGAAATTTTGAAAGGGTAAACATCAGCCAGCCCGGTGAAGAAAAGATGACCCACATTGGCACCTCCTACTCCCCTGAGGAGAAGGAGAAGATTCTCGCGGTTCTCTGAGAATACATAGATGTAATTGCATAGGGATATGAGGATTTGAAAACATACGACACATCCATTATGACTCATACTATTCCCCTAAAACCTGATGCTAAGCCTTTTCAGCAAAAGCAATGACCGGTCAACCCACTGATGAAGCCTCTAATTCATCAAGAGGTAGAAAAATTGTTCTCAGCCCGGATAATCTTTCCAATCCAAGACACTATATGGGTTGCTAATTTGGTCCCTGTGAGGAAGAAGAATGGTGAAATTCACCTTTGTGTGGATTTTTGAAACTTGAATAAGGCCTCCAAGAAAGATAATCACCCTCTCCCTTCATTGGATGAGGTGTTACAGATAGTGAATGGATCCCAGATGATGTCATTCTTGGATGGGTACTCCGGGTATAACCAGGTCATAGTTAAGTATGAAGATAGAGATAAAATAGGGTTCACCACCAAGTGGGGAACATTTGCATATAGGAGAATGCCCTTTGGCTTGATTAACACAGGGGCCACATTTCAAAAGGCCATGGACATTGTGTTTGAGGGCCTTGTGAATCGGTGCATAATCATCTACATGGATGATTTGACCATATTTTTCTAGGACAGGCGTGACCATTCTGTCCATCTTGCTCAGATCTGCGAGAGATGTCATCGGTATGGAATATCCCTAAACCCCAAGAAGTGCATACTCGGGGTCACCAAAGCGAAGTTGCTCAGGCATATCATCTCCGAGAAGGGCATATCCATTGACCTGAGAGAGTTGAAGCATTGCTAAACCTACAAATGCCTGGCAGCAAGAAAGAGATGTGATCTTTCTTCAGAAAGATCAACTTCATCTGGCGGTTCATCAATGGATTCATTAAAATAGTTAAACCCCACTCAATGAGATGATGAAAAAGGATACCAAAATCTAGTAGATTCCTGAAGCAAAGTGGGTGTTTTCCTAGATCAAACAGACAATAATGGAAGCACCTGTCCTGGCTAGTCTAGACTACTCCCTCCTATTTTACATTTACTCCTTTGCTTCATTGCATTCTATCATGGTGGTGTTGACTCAAAAGGTTGAAGGGGAAGAATGACCAATAGCTTTCATGAGCTCCCCCTTCAAGAATGCCAAAGTTCGGTATTCATCACTAGAAAAGTAGCCCTTTTCTCTTGTTCACACTGTGAAGAAATTTTGGCATTACATTCTCTGGAGCAAGGTGCATGCTATCATCCCAGACCAGGCCATAAATTCTGCTAATAAACAGTGATTTGGGTGAAAGATAGGGGAAGTGGATGCCCATCCTCTAGGAATATGACTTAGAAATGCATCCCATGAAGATAGTCTAGGGCCAGGGACTGAGTCAAGTGATGGCAGAAGAGACTCCCCGCATAGAATGTCAAACTTACATAGTGGAGTCCATCACTCGAGACCCATGGTATACCGATCTGGTATATTTGCTACTGAATAAAAAATTCCTAGAGGGATTACCTCCCAATAAACAATGTTCCCTACGGATGAAAAGCACCCACTTCATGATCAAAAACTCTACGCTTTGCCACAGGAACTACAAGGGAGTGTACCTCTGGTGCATCGACAGAGACCAAGCTATGAAGATGATTGATAAATTCTATGGGAAGTTTGGAACTAGGCATGGCTTATCTAATGCCACTGCCCATCAGATCCTTAGAGCCAGATAATATTGGCCCTGTATATTTAAAGATGTTTACACTCATGTTAGAAAATACCACACTTGCCAAACCGCGGCACATCATGAATGTAAGCTCGCTATGCCTTTGCAACCAGTCTTCAAGGCTAGGCCCTTCACCCAATGGGCATTTGACTTCATCGAATAAATCAACCCCAACTCATTTTCCAATCACCGATACATTTTTACTGCTACTGATTACTACACCTGGTGGTCTGAGGCTATACCCTGCAAGAATAACACAGCGGACGTAGTTATCAAGTTCCTAGAAGAAAACATCATCACGAGGTTTGGAATTCCCTTTGCTTTGGTATGTGACAATGGTCTAGCATTTTCTTTTCTACAATTACTTGAGTGGACCTACAATCGAAAGATCACTCTAAAGTTTTCCAGCAACTATTACCCCCATAAGAATGGCGTTGCTGAATCTACGAATAAAAATCTATTTGAAGTGATCAAACACCTGCTAGAATAGAATCCCCAAGATTGGCATCAAAAGTTGAAATTTTCCCTCTGTGTGGATCACATCCAAATTAAGGTCACCCTGGGAACATCCCTATTCCATTTGGTTTATGGCCAGAACCCTGTGTTCCCAATTAACTTACAAATCCCAGTTTTGCATTTTATGCAGGAATTCAGCTATAGGGACAACATTGTGGAGGTTTGGCTCCTAAATCTGGTGTGAATGGAAGAATAATGAGACATAGCCCTTGAACATTTCACACATCATTAAGCAGTGGTAAAATCATGGTTTGACCGCAAAGCCTAATACAAAGCTTTTCAGATCTCAGACTTGGTCCTGTTGTGGGACAAGGCCCAGGAAAAGAAAGGAAAGCACACTAAGTTCCAACAGCTCTGGCTCAAACCATATTTAATCTTAGAAATCTATGGGGCAAATACTTATCACCTTAACACCATGACCAGGGAACCTATCCCATTGCTCGTTAATAGACAGTTTCTCAAACACTACTTTGAGTAGGGTAAGTTTGTCCAAAGTTGTACATTGTGTGAAGTCCTTCGCTTGTAAATATTTCTTTCCCAGTGCCTTGTTGGGAGGTACTGTGTCTTATAAATAGTCTTTTTGGCTGCCCCCCAGGGCAATCCTCCTTTGGTGGTTTTTTTTTTCATTTCTGGTCTTCTTTTCGGGTCCCAGCATTTTGTTCTCTCTTGTAAGGTTTGGAATGCTTTGCATAAACCCTGGTCTCCGGTACGATGTCTGTAGCATGGTGAACTTAAGAATCTATCTTTAGCATAAGTGGAATTAGTCTGGTCTCTAGAGTTATTTTACAGGTTTGGTGGTACATTTTGAGCAATCTCCATCGGGTTTTTATCTCCAGAGGTCTGGCAATCAGTGAAACAAAAAAATATAAGGAACAAGTAATCGGACACTGGGGATAGATTGGTTGTATTGGTTGGTTGACCTAAGTGTGAACCTTTAAAGGATTCTCTCTGAGTCCAGAGTTTCATCCCCTACTCAACATGTGAAATGGGTGGAAGGGTAAAAGAAGTACTGCCATTAAAATTAGCTAAGCTTAAGCTTAATGGTGAAAGAAGTACTGCCTTCCCACCCAGAAACGTACAAAGTAACAAGAAAAAGGGAAGCGGGACGAAGCTTCGGTCTTGGGGAGAAATGAACAAATCTGATGACTGGTTCAATGTAATTAGTGCCTCTTCTCTACTCCTCCTAGAGGTCATTGGCTTGATTTCCTTCCAAAGCACACACTCCACCACTGATGAAAAGACTATGAAATGGATCTTGTGTGGCCAGATTTTCTCAGGTATGTTGCTCTTTCCCTATAAGATACTTCGAGTGGTGACTTGTTCTAGTTTTACTAACCAGAGATTCTGTAGTTCTCAAATGTGCTAAGTCATTTATCCTAGATAGTCACCATTTGTTATGCCTTGCATCCCCATCCCTACATTTTGTGTGCAAAATGTTGGGTCCCCCTTTTTTTTTTTTTTTTCTTTTTGTTCATGCCTTGTCTTCTTTCTGTCTCCTTTTTGTTTTCTTTCTCTGGAGTTTTCTTCCCCATGGTTGTGTTTTGTTTTGTTGGTTTCTTATGCCTCTGGGACCCCAGTCCTAGAGTTGTTCATCCTTTGTCGAGAGCTGGATTCCAAACTTTGGGATCCTTTGCTGCGATGTTCTCTTTCCTTAAGGTGATATCGTCGCAGGGAATCCCCGAGCCCGGAGTCCAGAGGTCTGTCTGTCTAGATTTTGTGGATGAAAAGGTGGATTTCTTTTTACCATGGGTATAAATAGAAGTTACCTATCATTTTCACATTTACCATGATTTAAACACTCAAGCAATCAGAGCAATTTGCAGCAAATTAACGATAATCCAGTGCTAAGTATTTCCAGCATCTTCGAGCGATCGCGAGTGGTTTGTAGTGGCTGATTGTGATCATTTGAAGGTTGTAGTTATTGCAGAGCTTCCACAGAGGCTTTCTTTCCCTCTCCTTTCTGCATTCTCAGGTTGGTGCCTCTTTTCCCTTCAGTTTTCCTTCTATTTGGTATTGTTTTCTTTTTATTTTTTGTTGTCTTTGCCTCTTTTTATTTTGTTTGTCTTTCGTGTCTTTCTGGTTTTGCCACTCATTGGTGGGCTAGCTCTGCTAGAGGGTTGTCCTCCCTTTGTGCAGGTGTAGTTAGTCTGTAAATAGTGTAAAAAAAATGTATATATTCTGTGCTTTGCCTGGTTTCTAGTACATGTTTGTTCTGTGATGTATATATGTGTAAATGCGGTGTATATGTGTAAATTTAGTGTATATTTTTTATATATCCCTCCATTACCCATGTATATATCCCTCAGCTTTGATGTATATCTTTTGTATATCCTATCAGGTAGCTTAACAAGCGAGTTGCCGATGTTGCTGTTTTTTCGCTCGTAAGCTCATTCTGACTAGAATACCACCTGTTTGAAACTCAGCTCTTGGATGGTTTCAAATAGGCAATTTTCTCTCTCCTCCATAAAACCAACCTGTCCTTCATTAATGTCCCATGTTCACATTTAAATCTATCCAAGTGGCCTTCACTTTTCGTGTATTTAGACAGTTGGCTCCACAGTCATCGCCATAACTCCTATTTATTACTCACCCATGTGGCACCCACGTGGGTCTGACGGTTTACCTTTTTGCACATCTTTACCAATGGTTACTTCTCTGGGCTCCAGGTCTCCTACCATCATCCATCCTAGGTCCTTCTTATTAAATGTGATAAAATTCCTAGACCCAGATGGTTAATCAAATTCCTAAATTCATAACATGTATGTGTGCTTTATGAAGTTTTTTAATGAAACTAACTTTTTAGAGAAAGAAAACACCACAGTGGTAAGATCTCTAGACCCCGGAGTATTTATTTATTAATGCATTCTGATGGTCACTTTTCCTTGCAGGTTTCCAAAGTACACTTTCAAACATGTCTAAAGCATCTGCATCCTCACCACCCGAAAGTCTAAAACTTCCATCTACAGCAAGTACCAGGGCGTCAGTGAAATCCAAAATGGAGAAGGCTCTAGAAAATATTCCTTTGAGCCTAAAATATGTTAAGGATAGAGTCATCGTGGGCTCAAAGATTGAGTCCAAGGTGTATCTTTTCACCAACACTAGTGTTGGAACATGGCTAGAAATGCAGGCCTTGGTCAAAGTCATGTATATTCAATGACAGGCCAGAGATCCTTTGGCCATCAAAATTGGGAACTCTGAGACCCTAAAGGGAGCTTACTTCCCATGCTTGGTGTATTCACCGGAGCTTATTCTCACACTCTTGGCTCTTTACAACCCATTTTTTTGGGCTGTCATGCTCACGCCATCGGAGCCAATAGGGTACCCCACTCCTCTAGTGTCTCTTGACCCTAATACCTTCCAGAGGGGCTTGGGAATCCCATAATTCATGAAGCCAACCGTGGTCACCCAGTCTGATGCCTTGGCCTAATTCAAGCAATTGGAGGAGGCAGCCCACATCTATATGAACAATAATTGGCTCAAAGTCCCAAAGACGGACCCCAAGAGGATGAAGCTAGAGATCCCCAGGTCTGAATTCAAGGAGAGCATCCAGATGGGGATAATAGCACTATGTTGGGTCTTCAGGCAAAAAAATGCCTGATAATTCTCTGGGTGGATGTACTACTTCTTGCTTGGCATAAGTACAGTCGGGGAGTTTTTTGACTGGGCGGCTATAATTTCTAATCATGTCGACTCTCAATTCCTCCAACTGGCAAAGAAGAAGAAATTTTACATGATTTCTTATGTTTTCTGGGCCCTGGCTTGGATCAAAAGGCCCATTGGGACTACTTCCCATAGATTCAATGGGAGACCAGTTTCCCCAGTTTCTACAGAGTAAATGATGCGTTCGTTTACTATCACCTGCTCACACCCATCTGGGATGCAGGATACCGCCTAACCACGGAGGCGATGAATCTAGTCTAGAGTTACAGACATTACTATATTCAATGCCAATAGCATACATATATAAGGGTGATCGGCTTCTTTGGGAAACCCTACTTGTTACCCAAGCACTACGGTGACAAGATAGTCCTGCTAGAATTTTGCAGGTAGATAATGGAGCTACACGCCTTCTTTGACCTAAAGAAGGTGACCAATATTCCATTCCCAATCACTTGTGGGAACTATTCATGCAGCCTGGCCACCATCAAAGAAGCAGACAATGAGCTAAAAAGCTATAACATGGCAAAATTTTACTTGGCGCGGAAGCACTTTGATCTGCACGGCAAGATTGCAACGACACTTCCCTGGGCTTCAGAGCCCCATCAATACCACATGGAGGACTTTTGAGAAGACTACCAGGATGACGTGGAGTTCCAGAGTCAGAACTATGTCAGGATGACGGTGGACATGATGGAAAGATTGAAGCTCCAAAGATTCTTAGATGACTTCTCAGACGCCAGCTCCATGATCGATCCCCAGTACAAAGTAAAGGGGATTGATACTTTGGCTCTCCCACCAGTAAACTGAGATGCCTAGGAGGGATCCACCATTAAGGACTTCACCTATGAGGTGGTCAAGCATAGCCACACTTACTTTAAGAAGGTATGCCCTAGGAGTGTCCGCAGAGCAGCCCAGCTGGTACCAAAACAAATCCCAGGGGCCGAGACTTCTTCATAGGGAGTGGACAAAGGAAAAGGGATAGATACAACTCCTCCTGTGAAAGAAGTCCCCATTAGAGAACAAATAAGGCAATCGATAGTAGCCTCCCAGAAAATGAGGGAGAACCTAATTACACGGCTAGCTACCTTGGTGCTCATGGCCAGACCTGTTCACCCTCCATCCTCCCCTTCACTAGCAACCTTAATGGTTAAGGCAATAGGGGTGGATCAGCAGTAAGGGATGTGGGCCCACCCTTGATTACCCGTAGATGGAGGAGGCTTGACCCTAAGCCTAAGAAGGAGCCAAAGCTGGGGATGCCCCAGGCTCAACAAGTTGAAATCCTTTCTTCTAACTCCCTGGAGCCAGAGAAAGAAGAAGAACTCGCCGATGTCCCAGACAACCCTCCTCTACAGGATGATTTTGACGATGTTTTTTCTATAGATGAATTTTGTAACTTATAGGGGGGCATTGAGCAGGTGGAAGAAGTCCCAACAAAAGAGGCTGAGGAACAAAGAATGACACAGGAACAGGAAGAGCCAATGGAGGAAGAAAAGGAAATAGAGCAAGAAGCTCCCTCTAAAATACCGAAGATGCAAGATGCAGGGATGGACCAACAAAGGTAGAATGAACAAGCAGCATCTACTGAGGGAATCAGACCTTTGGGAGCAACCGTAACCTCAGCCATGACATTCCAAGTGCCACCCCTTAGAGCAACCTTTGGGCAGGTGATAACCATGGCACATGCTAAATCTTGGCCCAGTACCTCCCTTATTTTAGAAAGATGTATCAGAAGAGGAAGAAATCCCAGCGATTGAGGCTGAAGAATAAGAACAACGAGAGGAGAACACCCCTGGGACAGCTGACGAAGGCCCTAGCAAAGATGGAGATATAGAGGAAAAGGAAGAAGAGACAAATGTTGCCAGGGGAAATGTTCCTAACGAAGCCCAAGACAAAGAAAAAGGGGCGGGTGAGACCTACACCACTAAGGAGGAACAACAACAGGGCACCGGGGAAGAACCTATAGAATAGACTCTGGAAAACAAGCCACCCCTTCCACCTTAGTGGTTAGTGGAGAGCAAGAAGAGAAAGGCTCCGTCCACCCCAAGAGCTCACCTCTCTTTAGCTGAGATGACGGCCCAGGTCCAAGAGCCACCAAAGGCCAAGAAAGCCCGGACGGTTCATACTCTTTGAACTGGGCCAGGTAGAGAAAAAGTTTCCGTTGTGGCAACACCTCCCCAAGACACCGATGCAGTGATGGCAGAGGACAAAGATTATGATATCATAGAGATATCACTGGGAAAGAGAGGAAAATAGGGTGAAGTAAACCTATTGAAAGAAGTGGCCAAGGTGGTGGAGGCCAGATATGAAAAGGAGGCCCAAAGGCTCAAAGAAGAAAAGGAAAAGACAATGAACCTCATGGGGTTGCTTACTGAGCTGGCCAGGCCTATTAGCACCATTCCTCTGGAGGCCTCCACATTCTATGTGCCATTAATGTAGAGCGACATTGACTCCTTGCAAGCAATGAAGAAGAAGGCCCAAGCGGTCGATGAGTGGGTCACTCTGCAAATAGGAAACACCCAGCGTTTCCTAGTGTCCACCCTCCCAGATTTGTATGTGGCACGACATGTTTTGCATCAGGCAGAAACTATTCTTAATATATGGGAGGGTGACATGGAAAACTATGAGGATTGGAAGGTAGAGCTAGAAGAGCTCCTCAACCTTGGGGAAGAGATGGTCTCCGAATCTGGGATTCTGGGAGAAGAATATTTTGACTTCATGAGAACCCAACACTCCAGACTTGACCTCACATTGGAGGTACTCAAGCAACTGGTAGGGGCTCTGCATGAAAAAGTCAACATAGTGCAATATTATTCAAATATGTACAAGACATTTGTAGCAAAGGTCTCCGGGGCTGACCCATTCAGCACGGATACATGCACTCTGGAGGAATACATCCTGGGAAAATTTGATGAATTAATGGAATCAAAATATCAATCCCCGAAAGGGCTGGACGAGACCCAAATGACAGGGCTAACTTGCATGATCCTTAGTGGTCATGATGCGGCAAAAAAGGCCGATGAGTTCAAAGATAATGTTCTAGAGCTGGGAGAATAAATTGAGGTGGCTAAGTACCGGCAGTCCTGCCTGAAAGAAATTGATGACGATGGGATCTCCCACCTTCTCCAAACATTCAATGAAAATAAGCAACAATAAAGTTTCTCTGGGGGCCAGAGAAAACCCAAACATTTTGTATTCTTTATTCTTTCAAAACGTAAGTTCCTAGATCCCAGAGTTCCAGATCCAAAATTTTGTATTTTTTTAAGTGATCCATGTCCCAGTCCCCGAGGCTGACTGGTCACTTTTAGGAGAGGTTAATAAAGGTTGTTAGAAGGTAGTTGGCTACATCAAGGAACGTCAGATCAGTAGTTGGTTTTCTGACAGATGGTCTTCTTGAGGTGCCACTTCAGTGGTATACTCGGCACATTAGAGATAGGGTGCCGCATTTCCCATTTATGAGGCATGTAGCCTCGATCCCCGGGGATCTAATTTCTTCCTTCTATTTCATGGCTCTCTTCTCGAGGCTGATTCTTCCACTGTACCTTCTTGTCTTATTCTTTTGACATGTCAGGCCTATTCCATCTCAAGGTCTTTTGTAGCGTGGCGTAGGTAGTACCGTCCCCCAGATATTGTATTTTATTGTAACATGATGTAAAATAGGGTTAGGGTTAGGGTTAGGGTTAGGGTTAGATGAAGATGTGTATAAATGGTAAGACCGGCCCATTTCCAAGGGTTAGCAAAATTGATGATATTTTTGTCCACAGTAATAGAAAAGTGATTTTCATTTTAGTTGCAAAGCTCAATGCTCCATTGTTTCATCTTTCCAATAGTTAGATGCTCCCCTGGAGCCACCATTGTATCACACACCAGTGCTTGCTGGAAGAAATATTAATGAAGAAGGGAGAATTATTTGCAATGATGTTGTTGGCATTCAAGCTTCTGAGTTAATGGTATTTTATGTTTCATGTTCTTTATGTCTTCTGCTCTGATATGTCAAGTAGATTAACAACCTATTTTCCCTTGCTACTGATAAAATACTAATTGATGGTTGTGTATTTCTTTGGTATTTAGTGTAGTATATCAGAGCACTATCGATGTTTTGAATGTTAAACATAACTATAGATAGATGGATTATTTCTAACCCTGCAGGATATTTTCCTTTTTATTTACTAAGTATATAATGCTTGGAGAAACCTCACCTTACTGAATCTCTGGAGAGAACGAGTTGAAGAAACCAGCTATCCCCCTCAAAAATAGTCACTTCTCCAAACCGAGCCCTGCAGTATCGTGACCTGACACCCAGGTGCTTGGAGGCCTAGGGAATCTAACTTCCCCGGATAGCCTTTGCAGGTGGAGTTGGCCGGTACCCCTGGTACCTGCTGACAACTTATGACTGTTGGCGGACGTGGTCAACAAAACCCCATCAACAGGTCTCTAACTACCTTGACATTACTGATCTTTACTATATTGTCAAAATTGATATGACATAGTCCCTTGTGCCATAACCAACTATCATCTACTTTTGCAACAAAACAAATTACATCTGAATTGAGTTGGAAAACATTACCTTTTGTTTTAGATCCTGATGCAATCATGTCTCCATCGTTGTTGCTAATAATGCACTTGTTGTCTTTGAACTCCAGATGATAACCTTTATCAAGTAGCTATCCAACACTTAGTAGATTATGGTGCAAACCATCAACATATAGAACATCATCTATCTTGTTCTTTCCATGCAAGGTGATGGATCCTCTGCCTATGATAGGTTTAGGAGTGTTATCTCCAAATCTAACCATACCACCTTTGTATTTTTCTAGATGAATGAATCTATCTTTGTCTCATGTCATGTGGTGTGAGCATCCACTATCAATGATCCAATCAGTTCTGACATCTGCTTTGGAAATTAAGGCTAATTCATGATCTTCTTTATCTGCAGTTTCCATATCTTCGAGCAACCTTTCCATGTCTTTAAGGGCAATGAATCCAATTTCATCTTCTCCTGAATCTTTATCAGTTACACCTTCTTTAGCATGGTAACATTCCTTCCTATATTTTGGTTTATAATCAGATCTGAACTTCTTGACTCTTGTGGGACACTTAGATGCAAAGTGACCAATCTTATTAGATGAAAAACACTTGAATGGAAGTTGTCCTTCATACTTTCCATTTCCTTTCTTTTCTCTCTTAGCAATCATGGCAATTATCTCTTCTAGCTCTTCATCAGTTTCTTCATTCTCATTATGACTGGAGATTTGTGAGTATTTCTTACTATGGATTGAAGCTTTGAAGGTTGTTTCATTCTTAGGTTCAGTCTTCAATCTTGATATCTCAAATGTAGAGATTTTTCTAATTAGAGTCTCTCTTTTGAAGTTTTGTGAGAATTGCATAGTTTCCTCTAGAATGCTGATCTTGTTTTCATAGTCTGATGTCAAATTAGTTAACAACTTATCTATTATATATTCTTCTGATATTTCACCACCATTGTTCCTGATTTCGGATACTACGTGCATTCTTATCTTGAACATTGCCTTCAAACATGTCTTCTAAATACTTCCATATGGTATATTCTTTGTCAATCTTCTTGATTTCATAAAATTCACTATCAGATAAGGCACTAATTAGGGCTTCTTTGGAAACTTCATTATTGGTAAATTTTTCCTTTTGTCTATTAGTAGCATCATCCTTTGCAAGGTCTTTCAAAGATGGAATTACAACCTCTTGTGTAGCAATCTCAAAGATCTCAAAGCCAACACATTGTAGATGTGTTATCATTTTGTTTTT
>MU225219.1:2168832-2189309 GCA_018584345.1 Thuja plicata | reverse complement strand
ACACAACACATCAATTTGGTTACAGGGAAACCAAATGGTAAAAACCCCGGTGGGAATTAGTACCCACAAAGAACTATACTGTTTGTAGTAATCCCTGTTAAAAGATCATACAACCCTGTTAGGAGTTTTTCATTACAATGTAGTAGTATAGTGACCTGGTTAAGGGTCTAACCTTGTTAGGAGTCTTTTACAATAACCCTGTTAGCGGTGGTGGACTCACTGTCCAAGTGGTGAAGGCTACAACATTCTGGTTATTTGATACACACTGTATCAACAAGGTGAACTGTTGTTTGTGACACTGCTTGTCTGATTAGTTCCTTTTGTGTTCTAATACTTTAACCTCTTGTAAAGCACTACAACAATCTTATCTGTATCCTGAAAGCTTCAACTTCAATATCTATATTATCAACATATGATAAATATAGCTCTGCTGCTTAAACACTCTGCTCTGCTTTACTTATCTTTGGATTTTGCAACTCTTCTTATCACAAATGACCTTCTATAAGTATATGCTCCAAGTATGAGATCATGGGACCTATAAGAAAACTCTTCTTAACATCCTTGTCATATCTACTAAGTGCGCAAGCATAATTACAACTGCGCAAGTATAAACTGACTAGACGCATCGCTTCACTAAGTCGGCTTCACCAATTTAACCATAACTTGGCAATCTTCTTGAAATACATTTGGTGTCTTTAGATTAATATCAAAAAATCATAACTCATCATGAATATACACACACATATCCTGAAGATAGGTGCAACTCAATAAACATGTTACATATGTTGGCCTTAAACCGTTATTCCTCCAAAACTGTAACCGTCAATAACAGAATTACATATCTGGGTCTGCATGTATGAACATAGCACAATAAACATGTCAACAACATCTATCTATCCACACAAGTCTTCATGTCATCATATGGGTAATTAAATATAGAAGTGCTGCTATGTATTATATGTTGTCATCAATGACAAACATACAATCAATCAACTATTCAGAATCAAATCTCCAACAATTTCTTCAAGATTGGAATGCCTCTGACTCTTTTTTTCTTATTTATATTTATTAGATTGTCAAATTTCACATGGCACAACCTTTTATGTCATAACCAGATTTATTTTACTTGTGGAATAAAGCATGAACCTTTAGTGAGGTCAAGATAGAATAAATTACCTTTTTTTTGCCTTCCAGTTCCAACTAGGTTCTCTTTACCATCTAGGAGCTTGTCCTTACCATTCATAAATTCTACCTTGAAGATGATGTTGTTCAACTGTGCTACACTGAGTAGATTTATCCTTAAACCTTCAACCCAATAATCATTATCACATTTGATTCCTTCTGTCAGAACAATGCAACCTTTTCCTTTTACTGGGAAAGGTTCAACATTTTCAAAATTGACACTTCCACCATCATAGTGCTCAAGATGTTAAAACATTGTCTTACTACCAGTCATGTGATGAGAATAATCACTATTAATTATCCAAGTATAATTTCTATTGATGTGTGAGAAAAGTGCATTCTTTTCATCTTCCTCATCCAACTCATCCTTTATGGCAATATACACCATTTCTTCTTCTTCATCACTGTCAGAATCTTTTGCAATATAACACGACTTCTTGCCTTTATCCTTATAGCTTTTGTGGTTATCGAAATCTTTCTTACCTTTGAATTTTTTAGATTTCCATTCATTCTTTTTTTCCTTGTTTGGACACTTTGCAACAATGTGACCAACCTCATTGCATGAGAAACAAATCAACGGTATCTTTCCTCTATATTTTCCTTTTGCAACTCTTCTTGCAAGCAATGCTTCAGTGATGTCAAGATCTTCATCATCAGATTCATCATCACTGTCACTTTCAATTTCCTTTTCTTTAGAGTATCTATCCTTCTTACCAACTTTCAATTTGGCTTTGAATGCAGACTCAATATTGATAGAGCCAGGAGAATAGTTGTCAAAATTGTCTAGCTCAAAGGTTGTAAGTCTTCCCACTAATGTATCCAAAGTAATGTCTTTATTGTGCCTCATTTCATGAACTATTGAAACTCTAATAGAATAGATAGGAAGTAAATTTCTGAATACCTTGCTAACTATTGTAGTATCTTCGATTAGTTCACCTGCTACTCTGATGACACTTAAAATCTTCTTGATTCTTTCACTGTATTTTTTGATATCTTCTCCTTATTTCATTTTCATCTAGTCAAATTGTCCTCTTAGACTTTCTTCTTTAGCTCTCTTTACATCTACATCACCTGCATGAATGACCTGCAATTTCTTCCACATGTCATAGGTTGTAGGGTAGTCCTTGAATTCATGAAATTCTGAGTAGTTGAGTGAATAATCTATGTCAATCATCATTATATTATGCAGTTTACGTTCCATCATTTGTTCCATAGTCATAGTCCTTGTTGGTCTAACATATTTGGTCTCTAAGAATTGTAAGCCAACATCTTCAATAGTAGATAGATGTAGCTTCATCAGTTCCTTCCATGCTAGGAAATTGTATTTTTTTAGCTTTGGGATCTCCCTCCCATAAGACATCTCTGTTCTTTAGCTTAGGCCTTGAAACCTTTCCTGAAATCACTTGAATCTCTGATACCAATTGTTGAAAATGGGATAAGTAACTTAGAGGGGAGGGGTGAATCAGTTACTCCAAAACAAATCCTTGTCCCTTAGATGTCTAAATATTTTAATACTTTTATTTGGGTGTCAAAGCAATCTTTACTGCAATTATACTTTAGTGATTAAGTGCAAAAACAAAAAAACATAAAACAAGTAACAAGTACACATATGACACCAGGATTTAATGTGGAAACCCGATATGGGAAAAACCATCAATGTAACTAGTTACTATTTTTTCACTCTTCTGAAGTGAGCCCTATTAGGAGCCAACCCTGTTAAAGGTTACAATAACACACTATTAGGTGTGACCTTGTTAAAGGATTTAATCACCCCGTGAGGAGTGCCCTTGTTAGAGGTCTTCAACACTTCAATATTGAAATGGTACCTTGTGAGATGATTTAAAAATGACTGTTAAGTCTACTCTGTTAAGAGATTTTGATCACTTCTACAAATGTTAGTTAGTAAAAATGGATTGACTTGTATGTGTAAGCAATTGTCTTTTCTAATTCGGATCTCTGCTTGGTTCTAATTGGATCCTTGATGATTAGATATTCTATTGCAGCTCTGAGTGTTCTTTACTTAATTATAATCTCATCTAATTTTGCCTTCACTCTTTATGTCAGAGAATTCCACACTTTTTCCTTTTACTTTCGCTTCCACACTTTTATAACAACAACACTAACATTCAATCCAAACTTGACCTTTCATAAATACATGGTAAGCTCTGTCAAGTCAACTTGAATAAACTCTAAATGATAAATCATAATACAGTCGGCCTCATATAACCATTTAATTACATAATATAAATCATTGTTAGCCAGCTACAACTGAATGCCCGACCAAGACTTAAATGCCTAAGTGAACTCGGTCAACACTGGACTTCTTCAATGCCCAACCTCAACTCATTTCTTTTACCAACTGTGCTCGGTCTGAATGTAGACAATAGTATAAAACCACTACATAAGTGTATATACATGGGTAACATCAATGACAATACACAATTGAATAATTGTCTTCAACAGTTATGTCATGTAAATTTTTACAACATGATTAGGATAAGCAATAAAAGGAAATTAGGATGCTTACCGAGCATGTTAAAGCTCGACCATGTCATGTGTAAAAATTATCAAAAGGGTAAAAATGACAAAATCTACTTTCAAGATAAAAACCTACACATCTAATGCTATTTTAGAGCTAGTCCATACTGATCTATGTGGACCCATGATAACTAAGAGATACTATGGTGATAGATACTTCATTCTATTTGTAGATGATTATTCTAGAATGATGACTATTATATTCTTAAAGAAGAAATCAGAAGCATTCAAGATGTTTAAATGGTATAAACCTATTGTAAAAAAGCAAAGTGGTAGGGAACTAAAATTCTTAAGATCGAATAGAGGAAGAGAATTTATTTCTGATTTATTAACTAACTTTTGTAATGAGCATGGAATTTAAAGATAGGTTTTTGCACCAAGAACACCACAACAAAATGGGATTGCTGAAAGAAGGAACAGATCCATTTTTGGTTGTGCCTAAACACTAATGATTTAGAAAGACATCACTCAAACATTCTGGAGGGAAGCTATTATTACTTGTGTCTACACATTGAACAAAGTTAAATTGAAGAAAGACACCAATAATACACCTTATGAGCTATGGTATGGACATACACCCAATGTAAGTTACTTAAGAAGTTTTGGAAGTCAATGTTATATTTTGAAAGATGACAGAAATGGAAATCTTGACTCCAAAGGTGAAGAAGGAATATTTCTAGGGTATTCTACCAAAAGAAAGGCTTATAAATGTCTTAACAAATCCTCTAACAAAATAATTTAAAGTGAAAATGTCAAAGTAGATGAATTTGATGAGAAAAATGATGAGGAAAGAAGAAAAGAACTAGAAGACTATAATAGTGTTGGAAAGTAATCAATTTTGTGTAAATGTGATTTAATTTTTTGTTGTCATTTATGGCAACACATCTGGGTTTCAGATCAATTCCAAAAAAGATAAGTTTTGATGACTCAGAAATTGACTAAGTGTAGAACCAAAGATACACAAGTGTTTTGGATGCCGAAGATCGAGATCGATAATTTAGGGAAAGAAAGCTTAGAGGAAGATAGTATGGGGTGTGTATGACCTCCACCTAAGATCAATTTGGTTTTGGTTGAGTCGACGGCGAGTTAGAAAGAATTGAAGATAGATAGAATGTAGTAGAACAACAAAATAGAGCAATTTGATAGTAGCAAAGATTGAGGGAGTATGGCTTGGACTCCAGACAATCAAAGTTTTATTTCGGTTGTTGATAACCTCCACATTGACTATGCAAGAGTGTCGACTATGGATTTGTTATTTACTATATTAAATGTATTTTTTACTGAAGGTCAACTTAGTAATATTTGTAATATTCATATTGAGAGACGACTTTGTAAAGTTGTGAGATATATATGTAAGATATTTTTGGATAAAGATTAAAGTTTTTTATGATGGTTATTTGGATATTTGGATAAGTTGTTGAGTGAATAGAAGATCAGTGAATGACAGAGATCATTGAAGAACATTAAAGGAACTATCTAATCACTAGTGTTTCTTTTTTTGTTCATGGCTGAGAACACTTTGTAACCTGAATTATATTGTAAGAGTTGTAAGCTCATTTGGCCCCTAACAGGATGTTGTGAACCTTTAATAGGGTTGTAATTCCTTTAACAAGGAAATGTGCTATGTAACATTCAGCTCCTAACAGGGCTAGGTCTCCTTACAGGGGAATTATACTTTAGTACATGCTTGTGGGTACCATCCCCACCGGGGTTTTCCCTTGGCCAGGGTTTCCTTGAAAAAAAAATATGCTGTTATGAGTATTGTGTCATTTTCTTATGTTATTTTCTTTACTGCAAGTTTATGGTTAATATTTAAATGGTTGAAGAATTTAATTAAGTGTTGTAATACTGATTCATCCCCCCCCCCCCCCCNCACCCCCCCCCCCCCCCTCTTAGTATTATCCAATCCTAACAATTGGTATTAGATATTTTGGCCCTTGGAGAGAAACTCTAAAAACTTAAGGGAGATTAGAATGGATTTGGACAGTTTGCAAGAAAAATTTGATGCTACACTTGAAGACCTTGACAAAGCAAAAGCAGAGAATGGAGAGTTGAGATTCAACATGCGAAGAGTTGAGAAATTAATAAAGAAACTCAAATATAAAGTTGAGCTTTCCAGAAATCAAAGACAAGATCTTGTGGTTCAGGTTAAAGAGGATTCAAATGAAGACAGTTCAGATCAGGTGAAGCAACTAAAAAGAGAGAATGAAACTCTAAAAATTGAAAATGAAACTATGGCTAAAGAAATGTAGGTATAGAAGGATGCTAAGAAGAAAGTTGAAGAAGCTTTAAATAGTGCATTAGATCAAATGAAGAATGAGGCTGACAACTACAAGAACAAGTATTTGGAAATTGAAAAATACAATAAGATTATAAAAGGTGAACTTGTTGAAGCAAAGAACAACATTGAGAAACTTCACACAAGTAGTGATTTGATTGATGAACAAAGAGACAAATAGAAACCTAAAGGTGATATGACTAGTATTAGCTTCAATGAAACTGAATGTTCAAATAATAGGGAAGAGCAATCAAATGATAAGTTTGATGCTCAGAAACCTTCTATTGAAGAGCCTAAAGAGAAAATCAGACCCTTCAAAGGAAGATGCTTTGGCTGCAACTCATTTGGAAACATGAAGAGAGACTATAGAGGTAATTCTCTTTTAGAACTTTTTCTGGTTTTTTTTTTAACTATAATGGATATGGGCACAAGAAATAAGACTATAGAAAACATAATCAATCAAGATATAGACAAGACAATGGAAGAGAATCTACAGTGAAACTTACATGATTCAAATGTAATAACAATAGAAACATTGTGAAGTACTACAATTTGAAGTACTACAATTTGCAAGTCAATTAGGAAAGAAGACCTCCTATATGTTGCAAATGCAATAATCTAGGACATATAGAGAAATTTTGTAGGCATAATGGATCATACGATAGAATAGTACCACCTCCTATGAATTCACAGAAGAATGGAAATGATACTAGTAAAAGTGTTGTAGATTTGAAGAGTGATTTTGAAAGTTGTTTGAAGAAGGTATAAGATAGAAATAGTGGTAAAATATGGAAGATCATATAAACAAGTCAGACATCAGTTCAGGGAGAGTCAGTACAGGCTACTGGATCTTCTCCTGATGCTAGCAAGATAGAATCGACCTAATTGGCAGATCATAGCCTTAGGGGGAGCATTCGATACAGACATCAGAATATATCCTGCATTGAAATTCATGGATTGAGCTCATGAAAGATTGGGTATAAGCTTGGCCAACATCATCAAGTATACATCTAAGAGTGCAACATTAGTCGACACATATATTTTGTTTGCGAGATCTAATAGCCGACTGGACAGTCTTAAGTGAAAGTAAACTCCATAACTTAAACTTGTACAAAGCACCACTTGATGATGTATCTCTTTACCATTTGATGAAGAGAAAGCTAAGGAGATCTGAGAGTAGAGAATTTTAGATTATTCTACATTGGCCATGCATGATCTATTGAAGGATAAACTCAGAATTCAGCAGAAGAAAGGTATTTACATCATCTATCCATGGATGTACCTATTATTTTTGATGTTATAGATTGACCTACGTATAATTTTAAGAAACATCTATTCAAATAATGTGAAGAGGATCCAAAGGGATCATTTTCCCAAACCACATATAGCGTGTTACATGTAGAAGATATTAGGGCTTACATACATTGTAAATATGATATACTGGGAATTGATGAAATATAAACTAAGATGGAGTATATGATTCATAATGGAGTCATTAGAGAAGAATACAAACATATTAATCAGTTGACCATAATAAAAATTCTACATTTATGTGAATTTGATGAAGATGAATGGTTCAAGATACTATTAAGTAGGGTTCATGATCAGTTTATCTGGATTGGTGATCAATCTGTGAAGATTTGTAGTGACCTAATCCATCAAATCACTGGATTGGACAACACCAGAGTCATCCCTATTGTAGAGAAACATGTGAAGAAATAATTTGAAACCCTAACTCATTCCAAATGGGACACATGGGCAATGATAGTAAATGACATCTTTTAGCTAGATGTAAGATTGATTACAATGATACTTGGGTACAATTTCTACTACAGTAGCAGACCTAACTCAATATCTGCTAGGGTTATCATGATGGCATGGAAAATGGTGAAGGATAATGTATAGTATAATCTATGTGAATTTCTGGCACAACAATTCCTTGAGAATGTGAATCTAGTGAAGGAAAGAATGAAAACCTTCCGATTTGGTTCATTGCTGATGCATATGTTCATTCATATTGAGCACAAATTTCCTAGCTTACATCTTAGTGGTTGGAAATCTAGAGTACCTACTAGCATATTGATTTCACAAAGCTACAAGAGACATAATGCTACTTGGGTTGATGGTGAACTATTTGGTATGATCAAGATGCTATAGAGATAGATGAAAACAAGATATAGAATACATGAAGACTTTGTTGAGAAATACAAAGATACAATCTGTTTCATGGTTGAAACTGATTGTATATGCTTTGAAGCAGTCATACCCAGAAAGAAATGGTGTTATCCCATGGGTTATGAAGTAAGTTCTAAAGTACTTACTATGCAATTAGAACATGTCCTTGCATCAGAAATTGATACAATAGAGGAAAGATGGGGAACTTATGAGGAAAAATCAACAAAAGTGAGAGAAGAACAGACTAGAGGTCTGGGAAGAGAAAGATTGAAAATCTTGTGCATGAATGCGGAGTGAAAGATGGATTGACAGAAGAGGAACTAAAAGAAGAAAAAATAAGATGACATCAAGATCACTTAGATCGGAAAGTGGAAGTACTACATGCCCTCCCACCCCTAAGGTAATTATGCTAGAGAGTCCACCTCCTCCTCAACAACAAACAACACAAGCTGAAAATATCACTTCTAGAGTTACAAGATCAAGCATGCAAACATCACCTAAAGAGTAGAGAACAACAGGAGAAGACAAGAAAGCCAAAAAATACATTTGGAAACCTGACCTGAAGATGCTAGAGAAGAGAGCATTAGAACAAGGAAAATTAGTTACAATTTATAAATACTATAACAGCTATGAATAAGAAGACAAAATTAAGATTGAGGACATTGTGATAGAACACTTACTTAATTTCAAGAAGACACTGTTCAAACTTGAAGGAAGCATAACTATAGACCTATATGGGATATTGGAGATAAGAAAACATGTTGCACAAATTGAAGATGATACAATCAGTAACCAAAAAATTAATAACATGCTACCTGTGATATTAGTACAAAAAAGGGACAAAATATACAAGGATCTAAAACCTCTATTAAGGACCAAGGTGAGATTATTGAAAATCATGGTGAGGAAGTGTGATGAATTCACAGAGGAAACTCAGAAGGCACTAGATAAGATATTCATGAGTACTATTTCTAACAAGCCCTCACCTCCTAAGACCACTTCGCCCACACAACTAGGAATAGGTGAAAGATCAAAATCAAAAGAGACATTTGCTGAGAAGAGAAAAGTAGATCCACCACCAGATTGTTAGTAATAACTTAGAGAGGGGGTGAATCAGTGGCCTCAAAAATTAATCCATAAATCAACCCTTTAAACTTATAATCACAAATTATGTCTCAAGTTATCTTCTATCCTACAAGATGAATGCCATGAAATACTTATATCAATTTAATACTTAATGGATTTCTTTGTTAAACCTTCATCTGTATGTTTACTGATAAGCAGTCATCTATTTACTGAAACAAAGTAAATATGTAGAGTATACAGATCAATCTAGAATTAACTATGTAAGATAAAAAATAGTAAATAAATGAATCATACACACATAACACATGGATTTTTAATGTGGAAACCCTATTAAGGGAAAACCACTATCACCGGTACCCAAAATTTTCACTCTTCTAAAGTGAGCCCTGTTAAGAGCCAACCCTGTTAAAGGTTACAAAACACACTGTTAGGTGTGACCTTGTTAGAGGATTTAGAAATAGTTTGTTAACTAGTATATGGCATCTAATGCTACCATCCTTGATCAAACACTCACTTGGCCTATCAATAGGTATCAGGCATATCCAATGCTACTTTTGTGATCAAACTTTTTGATACTCCTTACGATGTATCTCAATTGAAAAAGAATTTTAAGTTTTGCTCGGGTAAGAGGCTTATATGCTTCAATGGTTAAAATGAAACACTAATGATATGGTCATACATACAACTCAATTGCATATTTTTAGATCTATTGTAGGTCCATTACTTCACTGATCAATATAATCAAATATATACCTTTGCTCCACACTTGTTCTTCTTTTTGATGCTTGTCTCACTATTCATTGGTGTCTGTAGAATCTAGCTCTTCCTTTAGCTTGTTGACCAGGACTGGAATCAAGACTTTCTTCTCCTTCGAATTTTCTTTAGATTCTTTCATCTTCTCTTGTTCACCCCACACACACAATTCATAATGAATTGAGTTTGTCTCTTATAGACATGATTTCCCTTTTTCTTGGCTTTCTTGATTCTTGGCGTGTTCAAAAATTCTTGCTAATTGATTTAAAGAAAATCTCCAGTCTGATCTCATAGAGATATTCTTGCCAACTAGACAAAGAAACTTTAAATCAATAACTTATCTCTGGCTTTATCTGGATTATTAAAACAATGATAAGTATTTGTTAACTATATATTTAGCTTCTTGACAGCTAAGTATTTTGTCATTTTCTGAACTCTCTATTATGTCGGTCAACACTTCAGTTAGTCATTAGTGATAAGTGAGTGTTCCTTTGGTGTGACTTTAGTTGTCATCAGGATCTCCATCCTTGTCTTTTCTGTTGGGCAACACTGAAATTCTATTCGTCGGGTTACTCTGTGTTTTTCTCATCGGGAAACACTATAACTCTGCTCCTCAGTAATGTTGTGCATTTGTTTATCGGGCAACACTGTGACTTTGTTCTCTTACTCTGACCATCGGGTGCACTCCGTCGGTGTATACAATCACTTAGTGAATACTTGAATTGTATGCATTCATGATATCATAGCCTTGAATCATAGGTTATTTGAAGTCTTTCGCAGTATCTCCATGACCATATAGATTATATCAAGTTGACATCAATGACAATACAATACATTAACTGATATAATGTCTTTTATGAACATCAACTTAATATTTTCAAACATTCAATTAGTTATATGTCATCAATCTCTCCCTTTGGCATTGATGGAAACATACTACATTATCATACTATACTATTGCTAATACAATATGAAATATATAGTTTCATCAAGCTTTCCTAATGTAACTGTTACAAATTTCTGGCTATTAGTAATCTTAGATAGCTTTGATTTGATTCTTGCAACTTTCTTTCTATCTTCAATCCCTTCACTGGATAGATGTAGAAGTTTTTTTTCTCTGATGTGATGTTTTCTCCTTCTATGTCAAACTCTCTCCCTTTGACTGTTCTCCTTTCTTTTGAAATTTTCTCTCCCTTTCTATTTGCTCTCCCTTTCTAGTTACTTCTCTTTGATGGATATGATCTCTTCCTAAGATGATAATGGATAAAATCTCTCCCTTTATCAGTATGATAATGAGATATTTCTCTCCCTTTGACATTAATGCCAAACATCTTATCTTTTCAAACAATATTTTGATAGTTATGTCAAGTGGATCCTTTCTATCCATAATATATTCCTTGAATTTCCCAATCCATCGGTTATAACTCTGTTGCTTGGAGTAGATAAATACCTTTCTGTGTATAGATTTATCTTTGTATTCCATCTCTCTACTTGCATCAACATGAATGATATTCTGATAATATGTAGGATGATGCAACCTTCTAGTTAGCTTACTGACTAGTAGATAAGGGTCAGACCCCTAGTCTCTTTCTCAAGTACTCAAATGCATCTTTGGGTAGTGGCTTGGTGAAGATACCAACCAATTGGTCCTTTGATTGCACATACTCAAGTATCACCTCCTTTGCCTGAACTTGTTCTCTTAAATAATGATACTTGGTGGCAATATGATTTATTTAATCATGCATGACTAGATTCTTGGAAATGTTAATTGCACTTGTATTATCACAATAGATAATTACTGGTTCTAAAATTTTTGTGTGCATACCTTCCAGTAACTATTTGATCCATGCAATATTTGAGCAGTTTGCAGTAGCAACAACATACTATGCCTCTGCAGTAGATTGTGAGATGCATCCTTGTTTCTTGTTGATCCATGTGACAAGTCTATCACCCATGAAGAATGCTCCTCTAGTTTTTCTCTTCCAGTCATCAAGATTTCCAACCCAATCAGCGTCGGTAAAGACCTTAAGTTAAAATTTTCCTTCTCTTCTATACCATAAGCCATATTCCTTGGTATTCTTCAGATATCTTAGAATTCTTTTCACATCAGTCATATTTGACTCTATGGGATTAGCAGAGAATCTAGCAACTATCCCTACTACATGTGCAATATCTGGTCTGGTATGTACAACATATATGAGTTTTCCAATCATTGATCTATACAAAGTCTAATTTACCTCTAGTGACTTGTCCTCTTTTGTCATCTTACATCCATTTTCCATCGGTGTTCCAACTAGTTTGGATTCTTCCATCTTGAATATTTTTAGTACTTCTTTGATGTACTTGGATTGTGTAATGAAAATACCTTCATCTTGTTGCATGATCTACAGACCAAGAAAGAACTTGATCTCTCCAAACATAAACATCTCAAACTATTTTCTCATCTCATTTGAAAATTATTTGCATAGCATATCATTTCCTCCAAACATGATGTCATCAACACATATCTTAGCAATCAAAATGTTAGCATCAATATCTTCCTTCAAGTAAAGATTACTTTTTTCTCTAGTCCTTACAAATCCAATACTTATAAGATAGGAATGAAGTCTTTCATACCAGGCTCAGGGTTCTTGTTTCAATCCATATAGGGATTTGTGAAGTCTACATACCATGCCCCTCTTTTCTAGATCAAAAAACCCTTCTAGTTGTTCAATGTAAACATCTTCTTCAAGTATTCCATTTAGGAATGTAGACTTGACATCTATTTGATATAGCTTGAATCATTTATATGCAGCATAAGAAAGAAATATTCTTACTCTTTCTAGCCTAGAAATGGGTGCAAATTTCTCTCCATAGTCAATTCCTTCTTCTTGTGCATACCCCTTGCATACTAGTCTTTCTTTATTTCTTGTGACTTCTCCATTCTCATTCAGCTTATTCTTGAATATCCAATTTGTACCGATGACATTATTGTCATCTGGTCTTGGTACAAGTGTCCATGTCTTGTTTTTGTCTATATGTTTAATCTCTTCAATCATAGCACTTATCCATTCATCATTATCTAGTGCAGTATTGATAGATTTGGGCTCATAATCACAAATAAGACATCTTGTATTTAGAGACTTACTTCTAGTTCTCATACTATCCTTTTTATCTCCAATGAGTTTTTTACTATGGATGGTTCTTTCTGACATATCTTGCAAGTACAAGTTCAACTCTTTGTCTATCAGCTTGATCATCATTTTGTTCTTCATTCTATTCTCTATCAATTTGTGCATTATCTTGAGCAATATTTTGATCATCGATATTTGCAGCCTGATGCTTGGTTGCAATGATCTGTTGCTCGGAAGCTCTACATTGTTGGTTGGGTAGAGTATCAGGTTCCTCATTGTAAGTAAACCTATTGTAGTCCTCTAGTTCTTTAGTGCTTTCCTTTTCATTCTTCTCTGCATATTCATCTATCTTTACATTTGCACTTTCAATAATTTTGTTAGAGGATTTATTTAGACATTTATAAGCCTTTCTCTTGGTAGAATACCCTAGAAAAATTCCTTCATCACTCTTGGAGTCAAATTTTCCATTTCTATCACCTTTTAAGATATAACATTGACTGCCAAAATTTTTGAAATAACTTACATTGGGTGTGTATCCATACCATAGCTCATAAGGTTTCATTTTGTTGTCTCTCTTCAATTATACTATGTTCAATGTGTAAATAGAAGTACTGACAACTTCCCTCAAGAATATTTGGGTGATGCATTTCTCTATCATCAGTGTCCTTGCACAATCAATTATGGATTTGTTCCTTCTTTCAGTAATTCCATTTTGCTGTGGTGTTCTCGGTGCAGAGACCTGTCTTTTGATTCCATGCTCATTACAAAAGTTAGTGAATTCATCTGATGTAAATTCCCCTCCTCTATCTGACCTTAAGCATTTTAACTCCTTACCACTTTTCTTATGAACCATTTCTTTGTACCATTTAAACATCTTAAATGCTTCTGATTTATCTTTTAGAAACATAACTGTCGTCATTCTAGAAAAGTCATCAACAAAGAGAATAAAATATCTATCTCCATAATAACTCTTTTTCCTGATAGGTCCACATAAATCAGTATGGACTAATTCTATAATTGCATAAGATGTATGGGTTTTTCTTTTAAAACTACACTTTGTCATTTTACCTTTTTGAAAATTCTTACACATGATGTTGTCGATCTTGGTCATCATCGGTAAGCCTCTGATATTTCTCTTTTTTCTAATATTTATCATTTTGTCAAAGTTCACATGACAGAATCTTTTGTGCTATAGCCATATGTCTTCATTTGTAGCAATCAAACAAGTGGAGCCAATATCATTTAGATAGAATAAGTTACTTTTGTCTACTCACCGGTACCAATCAGATTTCCTAATTTATTGAAGATCTTTTCCTTCTTATTTCCAAATGTTACTTTGTGACCTAAATTATTGAACTGAGAAATACTCAATAGATTATAATTCAATCCATTTACCCAATAAGAATTTTCACATTTTATCTGCTTATTCAAGATTATTTCTCCTCTACCTTCAACTGGACAAGGTGTGTCATTACTTATTCTTACTAAACCACCTTTATAGTATTCAAAAGTCTCAAACTTTTGCTTATCACCGGTCATATGGTGAGTTCAGCCACTATCTATGATCCAAACATCATTTTTTCTAACCTTAGATATGAGAGTTGTTTCTACATACCTTTCTTCATCATCATCTAAATCATCTTTTACAGCCACAAACACCATCTCGATGTCTTTATTAGATTCAGTGTTAGTGTCATCATTTTTGCATTTTTCTAGGTAACTGTCATTCTTTCCTTTGTCCTTGAAGTCTCGGGAATCTCTTCTTTCTGATTGTTAGTATCTTTTGTAATCACCTCTGTTAGAGTTATTTTGAAATGATCTATCATTACTTCTGTCATATTTTCTTGTATTAGTACATCTTGCAGCAAAGTGTCCAATCTCTTAGTAAGTAAAACAAATAAGTGGTAATTTACCTTCATATTTACCTTTGCCTCTTTGCAATCTTATAGCCATAAATGCTTCAATTTCGTCAAGATCATCTTCTTTGCTTTCACTATCACTATCTTTTCTCATAATGTTTTTATGACTTGATTTAATTATTCTCAAAGAAGTTTTGAATGCAGACTCTATATTTGGTAAGACACTATTATCAAAGTTATGCATCTCAAAATAAATCAGTCTTTCAATCAAACTGTCTAGAGTAACATTTCTATTTTCTACTGCTCTCATTTATTGAATGGCAGATACTCTAATAGCATAAGTAGGAAGTAAGGTTCTTAGAATTGTACTTACCACTGTATCTTCTTCTAGTATACCTCCAACTCCTTGGATAGCATTGCCTACCTCTTTGATTCTTGTGTTGTATTGAGTGATTTTTTCACCCTCTTTCATTTTGAGATCATCAAACTTTCCTCTAAGGCTTTCTGCCTTGGCTCTCAAAACATTTTTGTCACCACCATGCACAAGCTTTAATTTGTCCCACATTTTTTTTGCAGTTTTGTAGGCTTTGATATCTTCAAATTTAGCATCGAAGAGTGAGGAATAAATTTATACCATCATGCCATTGTGCTCATCCTTCTCTATCAATTTTTCAATCGTTGGTGCTCCTGTGGGCAACACATATTTAGTAGCTACGTATTGAGTAACATCATTACCAATACCTGATAAGTGGAGTCTTATTCTGCTCTTCCATGAAGCAAATTTATCTTTGTTGAACTTGGGAACATCTCGTCTGTTCATCTTGTGATCTTTGACTTAGGTCTTTAAACCTTTTTTTATAAGCACAGAAGATATGATACCAATTGTTAGTAATAACTGAGAGGGGGGGTGAATCAGTGGCCTCAAAAATTAATCCATAAATCAACCCTTTCAAATTATAACCACAAATTATGTCTCAAGTTATCTTTTTTCCTACAAGATGAATTCCATAAAATACTTATATCAATTTACTACTTGCCAAATTTCTTTGTTAAACCTTCTTCTATATGTGTACCGATAAGTAGTCATTTATTTACCGAAACATAGTAAATATGTAGAGTATACCGATCAATCTAGAATTAACTATGTAAGATAAAAAAAATAGTAAATAAATGAATCATACACACATAACACGTGGATTTTTAATGAGGAAACCATGTTAAGGGAAAAACCACTGGGACCGGTACCCTAAATTTTCACTCTTCTAAAGTGAGCCCTGTTAAGAGCCAACCCAGTTAAAGGTTACAAAACACACTATCAGGTGTGACCTTGTTAGAGGATTTAGAAATAGTTTGTCAACTAGTATTTGGCATCTAATGCTACTATCCTAGATCAAACACTCACTTAGCCTGTCAGTAGGTATTGGGCATATCCAATGCTACTTTTGTGATAAAAAATTTGATACTCCTTGGGATGTATCTCAATTGAAAAATACTTTTAATTCCTTCTCGGTTAGGAAGCTTATATTCTTAAATGGTTAAACTGAAACACTAATGATTTGTTCATACATACAACTCAACTACAAATTTTTAGATCTATTGTAGGTCCATTACTTCACTATTTGTCAGTGTCTATAGAATCTAGCTCTTTCTTTAGCTTGTTGATCAGGACTGAAATGAAGACTTTCTTCTCCTTCAGATTTTCTTTAGCATCTTTCCTCTTCTCTTGTTCACCCCACACACACAATTCATAATGAATTGAGTTTGTCTCTTATAGACATGATTTCCCCTTTTCTTGGCTTTCCTTATTCTTGGCGTGTTAAACAATTCTTGCTAATAGATTTAAAGAAAATATCCAGTCTGATCTCATAGAGATCTTCTTGCCAACTAGACAAAGAAGCTTTAAATCAATTACTTATCTTTGGCTTTATCTGGATGATTAAAACAATGATAAGTATATGTTAGCTCTATATTTAGCTTCTTCATAGCTAAGCATTTTGTCATTTTCTGAACTCTCTGTTCATTCAGTCAACACTTCAATTAGTCATCGGTGATAATTGATTGTTCCGTTGGTGTGACTTCAGTTGTCATCGGGATCTCCATCCTTGTCTTTTCCATCGGGCAACATTGAAATTTTGTCTGTCGGGTTACTCTTTATTTTTCTTGTCGGGCAACATTATAACTCTTCTCATTGGTAATACTGTGTATTTGTTCATTGGGCAACACTGTGACTTTGTTCTTTTACTTTGACTATCGGGTGCACTCCGTCGGTGTTTATAGTCACTTAGTGAATACTTGACTTGTATGCATTACTGATATCATAGCCTTGAATCATAGGTTCTTTGAAGTCTTTGTCAGTATCTCCATTACCATATAGATTATATCAAGTTGACATCAATGACAATACAATACATTAACTTATTTAATGCCTTACATGAATATCAACTTAACATCTTCAAACATTCAATCAGTTATATGTCATCACATATTTCTATGATTCTGGTGTAGTAGTAACTCTTGACACCTCTCAAGATGAAAAGGACCCTTTTTCAGGGAATATGGATACTTTTTTTGAAGATGAGGTTGAACGCAAAGAGGAAGAAGAATATAAGAAGGAAGAGGAACAAAAGAAGGAAGAAGAAAAAAAGACATATCAGAAAGTGGATGAAAAGAAAGAGGTAAACACATCATCCATTTCATTTTTCGAAATTAGTGATGTAAATGTTGAAAGCATGGATGAAGTTGAATTAGTAAAATTGGCATTTACTGCTTTGAGCAAAGCAAAGCAAAGATCATAAAAGAAAGGAGACAAGAAGGAAAAAGTAATCACAAGAGAAATTGATACTGTAAACAAATTTCTTCCAATTCCTATTTCTTTCCCAAACAAAGATGACATTGAAAATCTGAGAATTACACTTTATGAATTTGATGGGCACTATGAGAACTTATTGAAGATAGCAGAGGAGCAAGTAGAGAAGACATACTCAGAGAAGAATATAACAAAAGTTTGCAAATCTATCACATGGGACTTAGGAATTGTGAAAACTTGCTTGACAAATGTAAGAAGTTGCATTAGACATGGGAGAAAATTGTTTAGCTATTGCATGAATCCAATAAGGCATATTCACAATGTAGAAGACATTATTTCCAAAGAGACTACAAATCTGAACATTATGGTGGATGGTTGTGAAACATATTCACAATCCACAATAGAGTTAGACAAAGAAGTCACAAATATTTTGGCTAAACTCAGTGTATTAGATAATGAGAAAGGGAGAGTATTGATAAGATTCAATTTGCTAAAGAGATTTATCACTCCTAAGTTATCAATTGAAGTTCATCTCTCATACTTGGAGAAAGTGACAGATTCATTGGATAAATATATGCCCACAAACTTGAAATAATTTGAGACCACATCATTTGCATTGAATGGCTTAATTCACATTAGCTAGATTTTGTTCAAAACATGGACTACAGAAGTGAATATCCTTGAAGATTCCTTTCAGGAATTTCTGAAACTGGTGAGCAAGAACTAAAACCTATTGTTGTATATGCACCTTTTTCATTGTTGTCAAAGGGGGATAAGAGAATAAAAATATATGTAGATAGATATATAATAAAAAATTATATAGGAGAAGATAAGAAAATAGAAAAGAAAAAGAAAGGAAGATTATAGAGGAGACACGTTTGTTGTAGCACTTATTCATTTTTTTTGTTAAGTGTTGCCATCAATGCCAAAGGGAGAGATTGTTGGCAAGTAATAAATTTTGTGTAAATGTGATTTACTTTTTGGTTGTCATTTATGGAAACACATCTAGGTTTCAGATCAATTCCAGAAAAGATAAGTTTTGATGACTTAGAAACTGACTAAGTGTAGAAGCAGAGATAAATAAGTGGTTTGGATGCAAAAGATTGAGATTGATGATTTAGGGAAAGAAATCTTAGAGGAAGAAAGTGTGGGGTATGTATGACCTCCACCTAAGATCAATTTGGTTTTGGTTTAGTGTATGCTGAGTTAGAAATAATTGAAGACAAACAAACTACAGCAGAACAGTGAAACAGAGCAATTGGACAATAGCAAAGATTGAGGGAGTATAGCTTGGACTCCAAACAATATAAGTTGTATTTTGGTTGTTGATAAACTCCACATTCACTATGCAAGAGCATTGACTATGTATTTTTTATTTACTATATTAAATGTATTTTTTATTGAAGGCCAACTTAGTAATGTTTGTAATATTCATATTGAGAGCCGACTTTGTAAAGTTGTGAAATATATATGTTGGAAAGTGATGAAGGGTGCTCCCCTTAATGCCACAAACACATAACAGAAACAGAGAAGCAACAACAATTTGCAAGAAGAGAAAATGGGCTTCTTATTATCTCCACAAATGTGGAATTACAAAAATTCAGAATTACAATATGCAAGGCCACATGGGAATTCCCCTTACAATATTCTATAGGACAAAGCCTCGAATTATTACCCAGATCTACCCAAAACTACCCCGAACTGCCTAAGACAACACTACAGGCCTTCTTTATATAGGCAATTTCCACTGCCCGAGAAGGTTCCAGAAATTTAGCCCTTAGGGCCGACGAAACTTAAAATTATTTTATTTTTCAAGTTAGTACATCAAAGTCGGCTCAAAATAACTTTTGAAACCCGAAAATTTTGAAGGAAAATTATTTTTTGCTATTTCAGTTGGCCCAACTTCTGGAGACCATAAGTTGACCTAATTGACTATTATAACCCCATTTCAGAAATGCCACAAAGCGCTCTACAACACTTGGATTAAGCAATCTTCATCTAACCCAAGTTTTGACCTCATCCGGGGCCTCTAAAGCCTTCAAAACTGAGCTTGAAGTTTCTGTACCATGTTTTCAATAATGAAAATTTTCAATATCTTCAAAACTAGACCTTATCTAGCCATGAAACTTTACTGGCAGGCTGATATGACTGAGATGAACCTCCACATGAAAAATCAGAACATTTCAAGATCATATGACCAACTTACTAAAAAGAGAAAGTTTCCATAAATAGCAGCTCTACACAAGGTAGCCCTTATTGAAAAGAAAACATAAATATTTTTTGGGTGATGCAAGATTGCCCTTACACCCAGGATGCTCCTGCATTAGACACCCGCGGTAATTTGAGAAGTGACCCTGTCACGACTCAGGTGTGCAGAGGAAAACCAAGATGGTTAACCTCCTCCCTTGTCAGCCATGATGAATCTTCAACAGGTCATCCTTTCCACTTGACTAGATATTCTTCATATGTCCTGTTCCTTGTGCTTCTACCAACACGACTATCTAGTATGTCTTCAATCTCCTTGGTATCTGAACTACTCGCTGGAATACTCCACTGTGCTACTGTGATCTCATCTTCAACACCTCCTTCATGATACTCTGTCAAATCTAAAATGTTAAACACTGGTGAAATATTAAGCTCACTGGGCAATTCTACCTCATATGCATTTCCTGAATCATGCTTCTTCA
>MU225219.1:2082616-2162093 GCA_018584345.1 Thuja plicata | reverse complement strand
GGACAGTTGGATAAGCTGTTGAGTGAATACCAAAGTAGAGAATGACAGAGATCATTGAAGAACATTAATCGAACTATCCAAGAACAAATGTTGCTTGTTTTTATTCATGAATAAGAAAACTTTGTAACCTAAATTATATTGTAAGAGTTCTAAGCTCAATTGGCCCCTAACAGGGTGTTGTGAACCTTTAACAGGGTTGTAATTCCTTTAACAAGGAAATGTGCTATGTAATATTCAGCTCCTAACATGGCTAGGTCTCCATAGAGGGAAATTATACTTTAGTACATGCTTGTGGGTACCATCCCCATTGGATTTTTCCCTTGGCTAGGGTTTCCTCAAAAACAAAATATGGTGTTATGAGTATTGTGTCATTTTCTTATGTTCTTTTCTTTAGTGCAAGTTTATGGTTAATATTTGAATGGTTTAAGAATTTAATTAAGTGCTATAATAGTGATTCACCCCCCTCTTAGTATTATTCAATCCTAACAAATAATTTTGTCTACAATAAAGAACCTGACACTCTTCCCAAGAAATAGTGTATCACTCCTAAGTGACAGAACAATGCACCCAAGCATGAGGATGCAAACACCAAAAATAAAGAAATTTCTCAAGATGATGCATTGAACAATGGAGATCAAAATGAAGGTAAAGATGATTATTAGAATGGTGATCAAAGATCTAAACCGGTACTTAACAAGTATGTCATAAGAAACCATCCATAGAACTAGATCATAGGAGACAAGAAGGCATGAATGAGAATAAGAAGTAAGTCACTGAACACTAGATGTTTAATTTGTGATTTTGAGCTTAAATATGTTAATACTACACTTGAAAATGAAGAATGGATCAGTGCTATAAATGAAGAGATATAACAGATTGAGAAGAACAAAACATGGACATTAGTACCTAGACCAGATGATAAGAATGTCATTGGTACCAAATGGATATTCAGAAACAAGTTGAATGAGAATGGAGAAGTCACAAGGAACAAAGAAATATTAGTATGCAAGGGATATGTTCAAGAATAAGGTATTGACTATGGAGAAACCTTTGCACCCATTTCTAGACTAGAAGGAGTCAAAATTCTACTTGATTATGCTGCATACAAAGGATTAAAGGTATCCCAAATGGATATAAAGTCTGCATTCCTGAATGGAATACTAGAAGAAGAGGTATACATTGAACAACTAGAAGGGTTTGTTGATCCTAATAAGAGAAACATGGTTTTTAGACTACACAAAGCCTTGTATGGATTGAAACAAGAACCAAGAGCTTGGTATGAAAGACTTCACTCCTATCTCATAATTATTGGATTTGTAAGAACAAGTGAAAACAATAATTTGTATTTAAAGGAAGATTTTGATGATAATATTTTAATTGCTGAAATATTTGGTGATGATATCATATTTGGAGGTAATGATATGTTGTAAAAATCATTTGCTAATGAAAAGATCAAAGAGTTTGAGATGTCAATGTTTGGGGATTTCAAATTTTTTCTTGGTCTACAAATTCTTCAACACGATGCATGCATATACATCACACAATTCAAATACATCAAGGAATTTTTGAAGATATTCAAGATGGAAGACTCCAAGCCAGTTGTAACACCTATGGAAACTAGATACAAGATGACAAAGAAAGATAAGTCAAAAGAGGTAAATCAGACCCTATATAGATCAATGATAGGCAAACTCATGTATGTTGTTCATACTAGACCAAGTATAGCACATGCAGTTGGAATAGTTGCAAGATTCCCTACTAATCCCAAGGAATCACACCTGACTATTGTTAAAAGAATTCTAATATATCTAAAGAGTATCGAGGACTATGGCTTATGGTATAAAAGAGAAGGTAGATTTTAGCTTCAAGTCTATACAGATGTTTATTGGGCTGGAAAATTAGATGATAGAAAGAACACAGTAGGATGAGTATTCTTCATGGGTGACAGACTTGTCACATGGATAAGAAAGAAGTAAGGATGTATCTCATAATCTATTGCAGAAGTAGAATATGTGGCTACTGGTGCAATTTTCTCTAACATTGCATGGATCAAGAAATTACTAGAAGGTGTGAATATGAAAATTCTTGAACCAGTGATTATCTATTGTGATAATACCAGTGCAATAAACATATCAAATAACCCTTTCATGCATGCAAAGACTAACCATATGTCTATCAAGTATCATTACTGAAGAGAACAAGTGCAAGAGAAAGAGGTGATACTGGAATATATTCAATCCAAGGAACAATTAGCAGACATATTCACAAAGCCATTACCTAAAGATACATTTGAGAACTTGAGGAAGAGACTAGGGGTCTAACCCTTGTCTATCGATCACTAAGCTGACTAGGAGGCTACATCAGCCTACACATAATCAAAAGATCATTCATTTTGATGCAAGAAAATATATTCACTACAAAGATACATCAGTAGATAGCAAGGTAATTATCTACACCGAACACTGGATATATTGCATTACTGATGGAAAGGGAAATTCAAGGAATATATTTAAAAAAAGAGAGATATTTAATTTGGCATTGTTGTCAAAGGGAGAGAAATATCAAAAGGAAGATATGAATTAGAAAGAGAGATGACTAAAGAGAGAGAAGTATCCAAAGGAAGATATGTCTTGAGTGTTGGGATTAATGGGAATTAGTACTAAGAGGGGAGGGGTGAATCAGTATGTCTAAAACTTTTAACACTTTTCACAATTCATCATTAGTAATAATTCATTACTGCATTACCGACCATTACAATTGTTCTTTCTTATGCATGTAGTATTATTCCATAATCTTTAATTGTTTGCAACATTCATAGAAAAATTCATGAAAGTAATAAACACATAACACAAGATATGATATCATAAAAAACTCTTGTTAGGAAATAAAAATTGTGGTGGGGATGGCACCCACAAAACTTCACTATCTACAGAATGGAAGGGAGCCGATAAAGGCTTATAATTGATCACTTCTAATGATCTACCCTGTTAGGAGTATTAAGGTGGAGACCGATTAAGATCTACTTTGTTAAGAGCTTTAGCAACACTGATTTAAGTGTGCACTCGGTTAAGAGATTTACAATAGGACTGTCAATTCCACCTTTCTTGAAAGGATTTCTTATGTGTACTACACTTGTTAGAATGAGTACATATGATTGAACTAACTGTATACAATCTACAATTTCTGATTACAGATCCATTAAAGCTCTCATAATAATAATATCACCTTAGGTGACTGATTAATACCTTTCTCTGCTTGTCGGTAGCCTGTGTTCCTATTCTTGAACTGATTTGATTCTTTTATGTTCTTCTGCATGAATTATCTTATCTGATCTCTAGATGCTCTCCATGGCTACTATATTCATTGAAAAAAAACTATTTATAATAGATTGAGAAACTATTTGACCTATCTTTGAATCACGCATTACAATGTTAACTCTTAGATCCAAGGTTTACAACTTGACCTTGATCTTTATTTTGTATGTTTTAAAAAAGTAAAAGTAATTAAAAAAATAATAAATACATTTCTTCCTCTGCACATAATGGATTTAAAAGAAAATAAAGAAGCTATAAATACAACTTTAGTGATTTATCTGATGTGGAAAGTTAGATCCACTTTATGTGGGATGTAACTGACTGTCAGTTCTTGGTCATTAAGTTGAACTAAAATTCTATCGGTGTTCCTTTTTTGAACTGATCGTCAGGTTCCCTTCATCTGTTGGGTTCATCTCTATTCTTTTTTTTGGGGTTGCACTATTTTTACTCGTCGGGTTCCATTGACCTTTTTGTGATCAGATAACACTGAACAATGTTTGTCAAGATGCTTTGAACTTTGTATTATTGGGTAACCTTGGTGTCAGGTAGTGTTTTTCCCTGTCTGTCAGTGTAGTGTAAACCAATCATGTAGATCATGTTTTTCTTTGTGCATACTAATGGAAAATATAATGCCTTAATCTCCCCCTTTGACATTAGTATCAAAAACTGATATGTGCACAATACTAAAGTGTTTAGTATGTACACCATGTCTATATCCTTGTCATTATATGACTCCCCCTAACTGTATACATCGGTATAGTATAATTATATATATGTACATATCTATACTTTCCTCTATACTATACATTCCCTATTCTTTTCTCTTTCAGTTGTATGACTGTACATGTCATTTCCTTTGTTCATTTTCCCCTTTATACTAATGGAACTGTACATATCATTTCCCCCTTTATTTGATACTCATGAAAAAAATGTACAACTTATAAGACGCCAGAAATTGTGACAAAAATGTGTAACTTACAATGTGTCAAGAATATGAGAATGGGTTGTCTTGATGTCTTCGAGAAATTTCTCCCATTTTTCTTTTAGGAGTTCTAGTGCCATGTGCTCTAGCCCTAGCCTTGCATGCATATCATAAATGTTGTCTAGGACAACATCTCTGGGGTTGAAATTAGTGTGTTTTCCTCGGTCACATGTTGTTGCAGTAGGGAAAGTGTCGGTAAGAGCTGAGCTTGGACCTCATTTACCTCATCTCTGTACTTAGTTTCTGGAATATGTATGTCCTATCTTAATTTTTGAGCCTATTTGATTTTTTCAATGTGCAATTTAATTCCCTCTTTATTATTTTTGAGATTTTGTGCACTTGTCTTAAGATAAACATCAATTTGTGCTATCTTGTCGATATACTCTTGTGTGAGTTGATCAAGTGTACACAATTTATGTATTAAAGTAATGGCTTCTGAGAGAATTGGATCAATTGTGCTCACCAATTCAGAAAGCTTTACCTTTGTCAATGCCACTTCCTGGCTTATCTTCTTAGCTATCTTGAACTCGTACTTCTATTGAAGTCTCTCTTCCATGACTTTTTTAGCATCGATGTTATGTGATGTGATTGCCTCTGTGAGAACCACTAGTTGATCAAGCATCAAGGTTATCTGATCAACATCTACATCTGGTACTATTTTCTGAAGTATCCCTCTTACCACTTGTAGTACATTTGCCTCCTTTGTGGATTTCCTTATTTTTTCTTGCATTGCCTTTCTCTCACAAATTATTACATATTTGGTCAATTCAGTTGGATCCAATGTCCTTGGTTCAAAAATTGGCATCTCAATGATTTCATCCAGAGTTACTGGATTCTTATGATTTCCCTTCTTCTTCTTTTAGATTTGTGGGGATGCAGATGTATGAACTACCATTTCTAGTTCATTTTTTCTCTTTGAAGTGCTTGGTAAGGGCTTTGTAGAGGATGCTTCTTGTGTTTTCTACTCAGGGTGCACCTGTCAATTTTGTGAATACATCTCTCCATCGACCTTGGGTGTCTCTGAAGTTTTTTCTTCTATTTTCTTCTCTAGATCATCCTTCTTTTCCTCTTCACTCTTATATTTCATCTTTTCATCATCTACCTTTTGTGTTTCTTCTTTATTTTGATCAGTGGAGTTATCTTTCTAATTGTCGATTGCAGCCTTTTCTGTAGTTGTTTCCTTTGTATTATTGGTGGTGTCTTTTACTTCAGTTTCACCCTTATCCTCGGGTGTAGCTGTGTCCTTTACAGCAGATCCATCATTACCATCTAAAATATTGATTTCCTTCATTAATACAGGCATATTTCTTTGAGAGGTAGCTTGCGTTGTATCCAAAGTGGTGTCCTACTCATCGGTTTGATCATTTAGAGCAGTGACATCCTCATCTTTTTGTATCTTTTCTGCGGGGTCTGGTTCTATTAAGTCCTTGAGTGAAGTTTCCTGTAATGTCTCATCAGCAACATTAATTTCTTTAACATCTGATGTCTACAAATCTTGTTGATTTCCTTGATCCTTAAGTTTTATGAATATAACATCATCTTTCTTTTGTGGATCTTTATCAAAGTCATAATTTGTGATGTCTTGAATGTCAAGATCATCCATGACTTTTTCTGAATCAATTGGCTTCATTTCTTCAACATTGTCCAAAGCAATGTGCTGAGGACTTGTCTTGTCTTTCTCCTCCTCTCTATGAGGTGTGTCGGTGACAAGTAAATGTTCCTCACGACTTTTTGACTCTGCTAGAAGATCTAATAGATGTCTCCATTTTTTTTCAGTCATATTGTCTAGCTCTGTAAATTGATCTTCAAGTACTTTGTAAGCCCTTATCTTGGGATACAAACTTTCGTGAGTGCTTCTTCATAATCTCTTTGATTTCTTCAATCTTAGATTCAGGAGGCATTAGTTTGACAAGTATCCTCTCCCTTGCTTCTTTCTCAGTTTGTAGAGCATATGACCACTGTTGGGATATTCTATTACCCATCCCTTTAGGTATTTGGTTGATGAACTCAGCTAGTACATATTTTTACTTTACCATTGCCCTTATTATGGCATCTTGTATCTTATTTTGGTCCTCTGGTGTGACTGCATCCCATTATCTGATTCTTTTGTCATGCATTGTGCTAGATGCAACAATAGATTCAGAAACCTCGTCAATTGTTTGATTCCTGTAATTCTTCTTTACTAAATCAGGCTCATTTTCTTTAGAGTCCTTTCTGTCAGCCCTAGTTTTGACCATTATTTTTCTCCTCTTTAGGGGTTTTTCCTTAATAGTTTGCTCCTTTGTTTGCTTTGTTTTCAATTGCTTCCTCTTATAGGTCCTTACTTGACCTTTCTTAGGAGGTGTGGTGTTGGTTTTAGTAGTTTGACTCCTTTTCCTTTGCTTCTTTGTAGGAGGTGGAGGTGTATCAGATTCAGTCTCCTCAGAATCTTATTTCTTTTCATCATGCTCTTCTCTGATGGTGCCCTGCTCATCGGTTTCCTCTTGTTTTTCCTGTTCCTCCTCTATAATCGATAAAATCTTCTTGAGATTCTTAACCATCTCATCCTTTTTATTTACACTCTTGTTTATTTCTAGGCCTCTTTTTATCTTAGATCTAACCTCCTCATAGGTTCCAAACCTTGGTTGTTTGTTGTCAATAGGTTCATTGATCAAAGCTTCAATTGCATTTGTAGTCTGATCTATGTTGATTTCATAATCTAGTTGTGCTAACCAAGCTATTCTTGGTACAACTGGTTTAATGTGGGTGAAATTTGTGTCCACCATAAAAAAAATATATCATCCCTATGTTTTTCAAAAAGTTGTTCCGGGATCCTTGTCCTTTCCATTATCTTTTCCTTGAATTCAAGGAAGTATGCAATCATGAAAGATTCAAAATTGCCTCCTAGTGACTTGAATAGTTCACTAATCTGTAATGTCACCGGTTTTTTAGTGTCCCACTTTACTTTTCCTACTGAAGGAAAGTACTCTTGAAAATAGAAAAAGATACACATGATAAGTGAACTGAACTTACATGTGTTGGTCTTTGTGGATCTAATTGTGTTCATGTTTTCATCAAGTTATTTTAACGGGACCTCACATAGATCCATCGGTATGCCCTTGGTTACAATCTTGTAAGCCATTCTTACTGATGTTGCAAATATGTTGTTCAACCTACTTTCTTGAGATATTTTATAACCAATCACACATGCACTGAACCTCAGTTCCTCATTAGTGATGGTGTTTACTTTCAGACATTTGTTGTCCCATTCATCTTTTGTGAGTTTTGTGACTTCTGGCCTAGAGGGATGCTTGTGAGCCTTAGGCTTGTCAATTATTGGATAACCAGTGATAGCGTGAAGGTCATCCTTGGTTATTTATTTGGTTTTATCCAACCACAACTTCTGGTCATGCAACCTTCTAAGCACCAATCTAATCCAGTCATTCTTGAAGTCCCTCGGGAATTATAGGGCATTAGTTATCTCATTGACCACTAAGTGTTTGTGCTCTTCCTTTATGTTTCCTTCTACATCACAAATCTTCTTTTAAGCTTCATCCATCTGTAGATATCCTATTTTGGCAATCTTGCAGTGAATATAAGACCTAACATCTTCTATGAGAAAAACCCTAGGTGGCATTTTAGAAAATGATCCGGTTTCATCGGGTTGCAATGCAATCTCTGGGCATATTTTATATTTGGGCTCTACACATATGCTATTCTTAATCAACTTAACAACATTCCTTTTATCACTTTTAATCTTTATGGTTCTCGACGTGGTTTCCATCATTTTTTAAGTTTTAGGGCTTTCTTTAAAAATAACTACAAAGACCTTTCAGTGCCCTTGGTACTTACTTCAATCTATGATAATGATGAATGTTTTGTATGCTATGTGCTTGGATCGATTCGAGGATGCTCTTCTTTCTTCTCTTCAATCACTTTGTTTTTGCTCTTGCTTTCTCTTCAAATCACGGGTGCAAAATGAATTTGTCTCATCATCTAATTATAGCCTTTTTGCCCTAAGTCTTTGTCATAAATTCTTAATGACTCATTGGGTCATGAAGAAAGAGTTCATCAGGAAGACTTTTAAACTCATCGTCAGTGTTGACATGATGCTCAAGGCTGTTGTTAACAATTTTTCTTTTACCGACGAGTATCAGGTTACATTGGTAACTTAACCATTTTATGTGTTGACTGACCATTTCTGATAAGTGTAAATAGCTCATAAATTATGTTCACTACTAATTTCAGGTATGTGTATACCGATGTGTTGGTTTTCTCATAATTGAAACAAGTAACATAATATGCATCTTTATTATGTAGATTTGTATTATCTATCAATTTGTATAATGAAACTGATGCAAAATATGACTTGGTGTAGTGCAATTCCATACTTACTTGTTTATCTCAAGTGGGGGTGGTGATGTCACTAGATTCATTGGATGGGGGCTTACCATTTGCATTGCTTGGTCCACCTTCATCATTGCTTGAAGCTTTTCTCCACATTTTGTCTCTATCCCTCCAAATATCTTCAATGGTGTTTCCATTGGGATATGTTCTTGTCTCTTTCATTCGGTCTTTGCAATCCTTTTTGAGATGATGAACTTTCTAATAGTGTAAGAATGTCATTCCGGGATTTGACTAGCCTCTAGACCTTTTGGTCCATGCTCTCATGCAATTTGCAGAAATGTGACCATATCTACGACATGCTGTATATTTTTTCTATGTATTGTAGTTTCATACATATTGATTACCGATTCTCTTTGCTTTATAGGGATTTTTTTGACCTTTTGGCTTCCATGCTTGCCTTTTCTTTTTCCAGCATTCAAGACTTGTGAACCCATTCATCTTGCATGTAGGACAATATTTGTCCATGTAGGTTTCCTTCTTTGGTTATTCTATCTTAGAGTTACATTCGTATGCTTTATGTCCTTTCTTGTTACATTTATAATAGAATCTTATGAATGAAGATGTAGAATTAGGAATACCTTTCATTTTTCCTCAGCATACACTTGATGTGTGTCCTTTCTTTCCACAGTGCTTGTATGTCAGCTTTCTTGGTCTTGGATTTTCATAGACATTCTTTGGATTGGTTTGATTTGATGATTCTCCATTTTTGGTAAAGCCTAAACCATTGTTGTTGACTCTTTTTTATCCTTCAAGAAAATTTTCCATTCTTTTATTTCTCTCTTCAGCCTTTCTGATAACTTCATTATTTTTTTATGAATTCTAACCTCATGCTTTAGTTTTCCATTTTCTTCTCTTAGTTCACCGACAATCTGTATTCTTTCAATGAGTTCAACATTCATTGTATTTTCTTCTTGACTCAAAAATAATCTGATTTGTGAGCTCATGGTGATGCTTAGCATGTCTTTGAATTTCCAACTCCTTTTCTTGTAGTTTCTCTATAATATTCCTCATGTCATCAGTGGCTAGTGTTCTTTCTATTTCAGCTTGTCTAGCAGAACTCATCACATCAGTCATTCTCACCATCTAGGTCTCTTGACCGATTTGTAGCATCTTTATTTTCTCTGTTAGATGTTGATTGATCTCCTTCATATCTTTGTTGTTCTCTTCTGATGTATTATTTTCATTGGATCCTGAAGATTCAAAGAAATCTAGAATCTCTTCTTCTTGATAATCTTTTTCATTTCTCTTGGTTTCCATACCTTTCCTCTCATCCAACAGCTCTCTCATGTTAATTCTTGCTTCTTTATACTATTCATAGAACATCTATATTTCAAGCTTTTTATTCACAATATTCTTATCAAGTTTGTACTTCTCCATTGTATGATCTTTTCTCTTAATCCTTTAAGCTTTTTCAACAAGAGACTTAGCTCTGATACCAATTGTTGGGATTAATGGGAAGTAGTACTGAGAGGGGAGGGGTGAATCAGTACCTCTAAAACTTTTAACACTTTTCACAATTCATCATTAGTAATCATTCATTACTACATTACCGACCATTACAATTGTTCTTTCTTATGCATGTAGTATTATTCCATAATCTTTAATTGTTTGCAAAATTCATAGAAACATTCATGAAAGTAATAAACACATAACATAATATATGATATTGCAAAAAACTCATGTTAGGAAGTAAAACCTACGGTGGGGATGGCAGCCACAAAACTTTTCTATCTGCAAAAGGGAAGGGAGCCTGTAAAGGCTTACAATTGATCACTTATGATGATCTACTCTATTAGAGGTATTAAGGTGGAGACCGGTTAAGATCTACTCTGTTAAGAGCTTTAGCAACACTGATTTAATTGTGCACTAAGTTAAGAGATTTACAATAGGACTGTCAAGTCCACCTTTCTTGAAAGGATTTCTTATGTGTACTACACTTGTTAGAATGAGTACATATGATTGACCTGAATGTATGAAATCTATAAATTCTGATTACAGATCCATTAGAGCTCTCATAATAATAATATCACCTTAGGTGATTGATTAATGCCTTTCTCTGCTTGTTGGTAGCCTGTGTTCCTATTCTTGAACTGATTTGATTATTTTATGTTCTTCTGCATGAATTCTCTTGTCTAGTATTTAGATGCTCTCCATGGCTACTATCTTCATTGAACAACAACTATTTACAATATATTGAGCATCTATTTATAAAAGTATTTGACCTATCTTTGAATCACGCATTAAAATATTAACTCTTAGATCCAAGGGTTACAACTTGACCTTGATCTTTAGTTTGCATGTTTTAAAATAGTAAAACTAATTAAAAAAATAATAAATACATTTCCTCCTCTGCACATAATGGATTTAAATAAAAATCAAGAAGCTATAAATACAACTTCAGTGATTTATCTGACGTGGAAAGTGAGATCCACTTTTTGCGGGATGTAACTGACTGTCGGTTCTTGGTCATCAGGTTCAACTAAAAGTCTATCAGTGTTCCTTTATTGAACTAATCACTGGGTTCCCTTCATCTATTGGGTTCCTCTATGTTTTGTTTCATCGGGTTGCACTGTTGTTACTCATCGGGTTTCATTAACCTTTTTGTCATCGGATAACACTGAATAGTATTTGTCAGGATGCTTTGAACTTTGCAGTATCAGGTAACCTTGGGATCAAGTAGTGTTGTGCCTTGTCTGTCAGTGTAGTTTAAACCGATGGTGTAGATCATGTTTTTTTTTGTGCATACTATATTTTGGTAAAGACTAGACTACTATTCGGTAAAGATTAAGAAAAAGGATAAACAATGTATTCTGAGTAGTATTTATTTGATAAGATTATTTAAGGGTATACATCTTGTAGGACTTAAGATAACTAGAGGTTTATATTTTTGGTATATGTTGGAAGTACAATAATGGGAAAAGAAAGATACTAAGAGGGGGGTGAATTAGATCTTAAAATTTAACCACTTAAAAAAATTAATCCATACTCATACATATATGAATTTAACCTAACATCAGATAGTATCCACAACATGAAATATATAACTCATAACACAAAATAATGGTAACCCAAAAAACCAAATAGGTAAAACTAGGGTGGGGATGACACCCAAAAAATATTCACTACTGCAACAATAAACTGTGCATGTTAGGGCTACAAGAGTTTGATTACAAAATGCAATCTACCTGGTTAAAGGTTTCTTCGGTTAAGAACTAAAGATCATTACAATCTACATTGCCAAAGTATTTCAACTTACAGTAAAGTAAGCACTCAGCTAAGATATTTAAAACGGTCTGCTAGAACCACTCTTTTCAGAGATTTCACCTAATACACTTGTTAGAATGTTTCAAGTAGTGATCCTTCGTTATGCACTTAGATGCTGATGATAGATCTGCTCTTTCCAATACCTTCTATGATCTCACAATCTAATATGTCTTTACTTTTATTTTCACTTCTCTATCATTCTTCTTGATCTAGGCTTCTTCACAGAATAACTCATTTTTCATCTTTCATGAACAACAACCCTTTTCTCACACTCGGTATCTCTTTTTTTGTAACTCTATCTTCTAGGGTTAGAAGCAATCTTATGTCTTTTTGGATCTCGTAGCGAGATCTAGATCAATGATCAAGATCTATTATTTATGCCCCCAAGGCATTCTGATTTTCTTATTGGCTCCATGCCATGCATAGTATAAAACAATTAAATGCATAATTAACTCAATAGAAAATATTAAATGCATACAAATGTCGGCCCAAATCTCATACAAGTTGGCCTAAACATTTTACATCAAAGTTTGAATCAATCCTAACATGTATGCAAAAACTATTCTGCTCGTCACTTAACATCTCTGTCGCTTGGCACTTAATATTCTACTTGGCTCGGTATGATGTAACTCGGCAACCTAAAACTTGCTTGGCAATGTTGCTCGGCCTTTAATGTTTAGCTTGGCCATAGTGATAACCAACTAAAACTACCTAAGTAAATGACCAAGTGTTGGTCACTAATCATTAACAAAACTTAGGGATTAACAATCTCCCCCTTTGATATTAGTGGAAAAAACACACTTATCATTTCTTTCAATTCTTTCTATCCAAAATGTTTCCTAAGTACAAAAATTACTCCCCCTAGGAATGTACATCATACTACATACAAAAATTTACATAGTATACATGCCTTAAAAAAAGATTTACATTGATACCTGTACTGATCTTCTTATGCTGTATCCTTGTCAGTCTTGTTAGATTCCCCCTTGTTTTTGTCACTGATTGGAGGTGGGGTCAAGTTATACTTATCCAAAAACTATTTATGAAGTTGTAAGGTGGACGCAAATGCAATGGCCAAACTGACCTTAACAAACTTCATAACCTTTATTTTAACTTCTAGCTCGATAGCTAGACTTACTAAACTTTTTGCAGTGGAGATATGAGAATCTCTCTTAACCAATTCATTTGAAAATGAAAGTTCTTTCTGAATGACCTCCAGATGAGGTATTAGGCTTGTCTAGATAGTAATCAATTTGGTCCTAATCCGACCATCTTCAGCCATGAGCTCGGCTATCCTACTTTGTGCATAATTCAATCTATTAAAATGTAAGGAGCTAGTGCTAGAATCCATACTCAGTGAACTTCTAGTTGACTTTAAGTCTAATTGCAATTTCTCTATGGCTTGTAGATTATTGTTTGTGAAGAATTCAACATCACATAACTTCTTATACAAAGAATAAACAATAGTTGCAACTTCCTCCAAAATTTCTACAAGAGAAGAAAGTTCAACCTGCTTTACCGCAATCTCTTCTGAGCTTTTTTCTAGTACTTTGTTCTTGAATTTCCTCTCAGACCATTGCAATAACTTTTAATTAGATTCAATGTTGTCATCATTCACCTTTTGCACAATATGAACTAACTGTTCAAGAATAGGGGCTTGAGGATTGTCATCTTCCATATCAAAATATTTTACAAATATGTCCTTGATGTCATGTAACACCTGCTTTTTCTTCTGCTCTCTTCTCATTTCCTCCTGTCTTTTCTTCCTTTTGAGTAATTCTTGAAGAGTCTCAATCTATTCATAAGATAAAACATTGGGATCCCATGGTGGAATCACAACAACTTCATCTAATGTGACATTAGGAGTGGGAGACTTCTTCCTCATGATTTTCCTCCTTGCAAGGTTCGGTGAGCTACAGCTCGGCTTTACTTTCTAAATACCTTTTCCTGTATGAGTAGTAGTCACCATTGCATCTTTTAATTCAGTCAAAATTGCATGTTAATTAGGCATACCTCTTGTTTTGAGTCTAGTGGGAGTAGATGATGCCGAGTGTGGTAAACCAACCAACACTTGCACTGCCTCTTGTTCCTTAGGTTCATTGTTAGTATCCTTCATCTCCTCACCACTATCTAAGACTATTTTCAAAACCTCTAAAACAGGTGAATGTTGTGTAATTACCTCTTGCTCATTTGTTTTCTCCTTTCTGCTTCTTTTTGAGCATCTTTATCCTCAGGTTCCTTTTGAGTTCTCTCTTCATCTTCCTATGTACTCTTCTCTCCTTTAGCCTTAGTTGCCTTAATAGGTGATTCTATAGTTGACTCTCTCATCTCATCCTGACCCTCAACATCCAAATTGATAGAGTCATCAATTTTCACATCAATTGGACTATCAATTTTCAAATCAACAATGTTTACTGTCTCTGTTTGTTCTTTTAGTTCTACTCTAGTCTTGTCAGGCTTAGATGTTCCTTCATCAGTCTTCTTCTCTTTTGGATAAATCAATCCAAATATTTCCTTCCAAATCCTAGTACTCTATTGTACTACACTTTCAATATCAATTTTCAAAATAGCATAACCTCTTTGTTTAGGTATGAATTTATGCTTATACTCTTCAACAAATCTTGCTCTCTATTTATTAGTAAGCTTAGGAATGACTTGAGCTAATGTGCCTTCTTTGATCTATCTCTCAGTTGTGAGTGCAAATTCCCATTTTCTAGATATAAACTCATATAACTCAATCGACACATTGTTTCCTATCTCTATAGGAGTTAACTTGAAGTTGCACATCATATCTAGTAGTGCTTTTTGAACTTTGTGGTTATCTTCTAGCTTCAATTTCTCATATTTGATTAAGTTAAAACCAAATAACCTTGCAAAATTTCTCAAATTCTCACATACCTGATTAATATCAGTGGGTCTCTTAAATGGTGTTGTTGGTATGTTGCTGGGTTCATCAGTTTCAGTCTTTTCTTCATCACTTTCTGGATCTAGATGTAGTTTTCTTCTAGGTCTCTTTACCTGTAGGCTTGGCACAACCTTTGTTGCAAATTTAGTCTTAGATCTAGAACTACTCTCTCCAACCTTCTTCTTTGTATATACATTTTTTTGCATTGCTTGAGATGTAACAGTAGATTCCCTTGTCCTTCGATGATTGGCAATGGGAGGGGTAAATTTAGGTTTTTCTTTACTCGTCTTGGTTACCTTGGCTACTATCAGTTTCTTTCCTTTTGCCTAACAATAATCTCTTCTTTAGATTCACTAAATTCTACTTCTTGTTCTTTAGATACATCTTCTCCTTGTCCAGTAGATATGTCCAGAGGTTCATCCTCTAGCTCCTCATCACTCAGCAATCCAACCATCTTCTTCAGATTATACACAATCTTTTTCCTCTTTCTCTCCATGGTTCCTGCCTTAAGATTCATGGATATCTTTTCCTTAGCTTCATCATAATTTCTAAATCTCTTTTCTTCTGTATCAATCTCCTCTGCTAGGAGTGTTGTGATAGCTGTTGATGTTTCATCAATGTTAACTTCATAGGGAAATGGCTCCAACCATGATACCCTAGTTGTCACAGCCTGAATGTATGTATAATCTGTGTCAACTAGAAAAAAAATCTCCTCATAATGCTTTTCCACAAGTGAACTAGGGATTCTAGTCCTCAACCTCATTCTCTTTTTGAATTCTACAAAGTAGTTTCCCATAAGGCTATTGAAATTATTGCCTAATTTTTGAATACAATCACTAATCTATATAGTAAAAGGGCTATCCTTCTTAAAAACAATATTTTCCAATGTAGGAAATGAATTTTATATATAGAAGAATATGAAAACTAGTAAATAGCCAAACTTACATGATGAGCTTTTAGCTTTTCTGATCGATAGTAAGTTCTCGGCTAGTTGTGTCAATTGCAGCTCGTCAAGTCGTAGGTGTGATTCTTCTTAACTATCTTCTATGCTTGATCCATAGCTATGGAAGGAACACTATCTAGTTGGCTTGACTGATAGAACATGTGTGCAATCACTCTCACTCCAAAGTTAAGTTCTAAATCTTCAATTGTAGAGATAGTCATACCTCTATTATTCCAAACATCTCTAGTGTTAGCTGCTATCTCTTCTTTACTTTGATCTCTCATTGTTCACTTACCACTGATAATAGAATATCCAATTACTCGATGAATAATATCTTTAGTGATCCTAACTACTCCATTATCTAGCCACATATGTATATTATGAACTCGTCTTAGAACAACCTTGATCCATTCATCCTTGAAGTCTATTGGAAAATCTAGGGCACAAGTTAACCCTTTATCAGCTAAATGCTTGAACTCGTCTTTCAGAACTCCATTTTCACATAACTTGTTGTAGGATTTCCTCATCTCACTATCACCTACTTTTCCAATCTTAACCATGTAATAGGATCTAACATCGTGGATCATAAGTACCTTTTGTGCGATAGATGAGAGGGCTCCATTCAGATCACCTAAAATTGCACTTTTGGGAACAACTTGAAAGTTAGGTGGTGCACATGCATCACTTCTTACTAGCTTAATTTATTTCATCTCCTCCTCCATTCCTTTGACTGGTGTAGAAGAACTGGCAGCCATAATCTTTGAAATTAGGGTTTGATATTGAAGAACAAGGTACCTCGATAAGTAACACTTCGCACTGTTCAACTTATGGTTGCCAATGGCACGCTGACAAGATTTTTGAAACAAACTTTACTAAGATCAATTTTGCAACTTCTTCAATCGCTCTATGAATTATGAAAATTTCAAGGTAAAATGAAGAATAAACTGTTCGTCCTTATATAGACTCAAAAGGTCAAAGTAGATAAGCAATAAATATTATGCCCGTTAGGTTATTGTAAGCCAGCTATCATTAGCTGACTAACACAACTTGCATATCACTTAGCTTACCATACTCATCCATCACACAATTTACTTGGCCAACCAACTTGGCACCTATAGTGCAGTTAACTCTTCTCGGCATTTGTCACAAACATGTCCTGGTGCATCTCAACATAAGTAGATATGGACTTTGGCATATTTATATATTAGGAACTGATGTAAGATTTGAAATTTAAATGCAATTCCTTACATACCACTATTGCTCAGTTAGAGATGGTGTGATCACCTGATCCATTGGATTGGGTGACCTCGGCTTCATTGGATTCACTGCTACTCGGTTTTGGTTTCCTTACCCATGTCTGGTTGATCTATGCTCTTATTTCTTCAAAAGTAGGAGCATGAACTCTTGTCCTACACTCTCTCTTAGTGTGACCTATCTTCAAACAACTAAAATAGAATAGGCTTCCATTCATCCAACTCTTAGATTTCCCTCTAAAATGTGTCTTTAATAAATCTTTAGGTGCATGTCCATATTCTTCACAGTAATGACAACTCTGCCTTGTGTTATAATCCCAATTGTAAGTGTTGCCTTTGCTAGATGCTTTTGTTTGTGTCTTTGATGTCCATTACTATTTAGCATTAGATCTACAATCTTGTTCTTTATGATCATGTTTCTGACACTTGTAATAATAACCATTAAATCTTGGTTTGGGAGGTGCATCACTTGCTTCAGCCCAACATTCATGTGCTTTATGTCCAAATTTCTTGTAATTAAAATAGTAACCATTGAACTTAGGTTTAGGATTGGAATTACCTTCCTTTCTTCAAGAAAATGTTTTCTATATGACCTGGATTTCCACAGTGGTAGAAAACAAGCTTGTTGTTCTTTGTCTTTGCATTCCTCCTTTCACCATTCTTAGATGATTCTCCTTTCTCAGTAGATGTCTTTGGTTCAGTGTGACCTAATCCAGAAGAATCCTTAGGCCTTCTTGATACTTCCATTAGATTCTCAAAGTGAGTCAAGGCTTAATTAGGTTTATTCATCCTTTCATTCAGTTCCTTCTCAGATCTCAAATCATCTTTCAATTGATTGTTCTCAGATCTCAGATGCATCATTTACATATCTTTCCTACTAATCTCTTGATTTGCAAGTAGCAGTTGATTTTCCATGTCAACTTGATTGATTGTCATTATTTTCACATCATGTGTCCTTTCATCAAGTTTGACAGTTATCACTCTTTTATCTTCTTCTTCCATAGCTTTGTCATCTTCAGCTTTCTTCTTTTGTTCCACTACTTCACATAGTTTCACTGTCTGCATTTCTTGTTCTCTTTTCAAGTTTCTGACTTATTCACATAGTGCACTATTCTTTTCCAATAGATCTGCAATTGTTGCATCACTCTCAGCAGAATCTCCATTCTAAAATAGATTTGCAGTTTCATCTTCCTGGTAGTGAGTATCATTCATTTGTTTCCTAGTTGTCAATGATTTCTTCAATTCCTGTCTTGCTATCTCAAGCTGATGTAATGCTAGCTAAATATTGATCTTCTGATTCTCAATGACTTTACCCAACTTGTAAACCTCCATCTCAAGATCTATACTCATAAGTTGATTAAAAGCTTTTGTAGGAGAACTGTGCTCTGATACCAATTGTTGGAGGTACAATAATGTGGAAAGAAAGATACTGAGAGGGGGGTGAATCAGATCTTAAAACTTAACCACTTAAAACAATTAATCCATACTCATGCATATATGAATTTAACCTAACATCAAATAGTATCCACAACATGAAATATATAGCACATAACACATAATTTTGGTAACCCAGAAACCCAAATAGGTAAAACTGGGGTGGGGATGACACCCACAAAATCTTCACTACTGCAATAATAAAGTGTGCCTATTAGGGCTACGAGAGTTTGATTACAAAATGCAATCTACCTAGTTAAAGGTTTGTTTGGTTAAGAACTAAAGATCATTACAATCTACCTTGTCAAAGGATTTCAACCTACAGTAAAGTAAGCACTCAGCTAAGAGATTTAAAACGGTATGCTAGAACCACTATGTTAAGAGATTTCACCTGATACACTTGTTAGAATGTTTCAAGTAGTGACCCTTCGTTATGCACTCAGATGTTGATAATAGATATACTCTTTCCAATACCTTCTGTGATCTCATAATCTAATATGTCTTTACTCTGCTTTTCACTGCTCTATCATTCTGCTTGATCTAGGCTTCTTCACAAAATAACTCACTATTCATATTTCATGAACAACAACCCTTTTCTCACACTTAGTATCTCTTTTTTTTGTAACTCTATCTTCTAGGGTTAGAAGCAATCTTATATGTCTTTTCAGATCTGGTAGCGAGATCTAGATCAATGATCAAGATCTATTATTTATGCCCCCAAGGCATTCTGATTGGCTCCATGCCATGCATAGTATAAAAAAATTAAATGCGTAATTAACTCAGTAGACAAATATTAAGTGTGTACAAATGTCGACCCAAATCTCATACAAGTCGGCCTAAAAATTTTACATCAAAATTTGAATCAATCCTGACAAATATGCAAAAATTGTTCTGCTCGACACTTAACATCTCTGTCGCTTGACACTTAATATTCTACTTGGCTTGGCATGATGTAACTCGGAAACCTAAAATTTGCTCGATAATGTTGCTCGGCCTTTAATGTTTAGCTCTGCCATAGTGAGAACCAACTAAAACTGCCTAAGTGTTGGTCACTGATCATCAACAAAACTTAGGGATTAATAGTATAATGTTTTGGGTTAATTTATTGGATCAATTATTGAGGCCACTGATTCACCCCCCCCCTCTCATTTATTCTAATACAGATGGAACATAGATTTGGATTTGATGATCTCAATATAATGAAAAATATCAATGAAGTTAATAATTATAATAACTAGTTTTTAACAAGTTGATGTTTTCTCTCTAATAACATAACATTTTAATACAAATTTATTACATAACAAAGACAAAGACAAAAAGAGTAGCAAGAGGAATTAACGAAGAAGATTGAAATTTTTAGTAATTATGGATCAATCTACCCTGAGGAAGCTCGCAAGTGAAAAATGTGAGCGCTTCTGCATCTTAGGGTTTGGGGTTAGGGTTTTCTATAATTATGGAGGGAGAGCTAGCAAAATTTTCCAACTTGAAATTGGAAAATGATGCTGGTGATGGAGACAAGGGTTTCACAGGGTATTGCTTTAACTATTTCCTTTATGGACATAAGCGTAATGAGTGTAAAAAACCCTCGGTCAAGCCATTGAATGAAAAGAAAAAAGTAAGAAAAGAGGATGACTGAGCAGGGTTTTCTTAGACTTCTCAAAATGGTCTCAAGTGAATATGAATGGAGCCCAGAATATGAGAGGCACTCAAGGAAAATCTGGGCCTTAGATGATTATGAATGGTGTTGGGTCTCAGATGAACATGAATGGAGCCTGGAATATTAGAGGTGTTTAGGGAAAAATTGGGTCTCAGACGAATGGTGCTCAAAATTTGAGAAATCAGGGTAAAAATGGTATAAATGGTGGAAAAATGGTCACTAAAGGGTTTCTACATCCTCGACCAGACTTAAAACCCTGGCCACACCAAGGTAACCTGGATGCTATTCGAAATGGTAAGCAATATCAATACCATTATAGTCATTCTACTCCATTTATCACCTGGCCTAATTCTATTAGTGTTCATTCACCCAAATTTGTCATTGCACAAAATAGTATTCTGCTTCATTCATCCCTTCATTTGCACACTCAATCACCTGATTTTGTAACTGCACCAAACAATATTTCGCTTCATTCATCCCTTCATCTGCCCAAGCATTTTAACTTTCAGCCTACGGCTAGGGTTTCTTCTTTAAAAACCCATGAATCTGGGTCACAGTTTGTACCTCTACATAACAACAATCAAGGGCATCAAGGAAGTTTGGCTTTTTGCAAGAAGGATAAAAAGTCTGATGTCCAGGTAAGTATCTTAAAGCCTCCTTCTCTTTATCTACATGAGGGTTTGTTAGAGGCGCAAATCTCATTCATGCAGGAGTGTTTGCTTATGAGGAAAATTTGTTCTTCTATTCCAATTGCTGAATTTCATTTATGGGCATCTATAAACTGGAAAGATTTGACAGATTTATTTTATATGGACTATGGTGACAATTGTTTTGTGGCTTTGTTTTCATCTGCAAACTCTATAAATAAAGTCCTTAGATCTGCATATTGGTTCTGTGAAGGTTTGGGGATTTCTGTTAAGCCTTGGAGGCCTAATCTTAATATAACTAATTTGGATTGTGCTCTGATACTATTTTGGATTGAGATGCCATCTTTGCCTATTGAATATAGAGACATGGAAATTGTTGAATCTATTGCAAATAAGATAGGCTCTTTTGTAAAGCATGATTTAATTCCTCTAGAGCAGTTAGAAAGATATGTTCGTGTTTGTGTTTTACTGGATTCATCTAAGTCGTTTCCCCAAGGTATTAACTTGCAATCAAAATGGGGATCCTGGTATCAGGTTTTTGTTGTTCAAGATGCTAAGACAGTGATTCAGTTTGATAATATTTTGGGTCATTTTACGAATCAATGTAGAGACCCTAATTGTTCAAAACTAGTGGTTTGTGAGGATCAGACTTCTTTTCCACAAAACTGCTCAATAACAATATAGAAATTTGATCCCCATAAAAGTGATATTAACATTAATGTTCTAAGTGATACTCCAACCCCGGAATCTAATGCAGATGCGGGATTAGATCTATCTGCTTCTCAGTCTGTTACTGAGAATGTTGAAAATTCACAAGGATTACAACAAATTATGTCTCTTGAAATTTTCAAATCTGTATCTTATGATGATATTAACTATTTTGTTAGCATGCTAAGAAGATTTCTTCCTATTGTCCTTTTCGTCCTTAATATTATGGATTTCAGGAAAGTTAAGTTCTCTTCCAAAACTCTCAATAAGCCCTTATCTATCCACAAGGATATAGATTCTTCAATGATGGAGAATATTATAAACAAATTAATGTTCTCACCAAAACCTATTAAGCTTCGGAGATTAACTATGGATCATATTGATATCCTGAGTACAGAAATTATATCTACTGCCCTTGATAATACTAATCTATTCTCAGATTATCAAGTATGTTATGATGATTCTATTAAGGATTTAGATAACCTGGCTATCCATAAAATATCCCAAGACAATACTGATATCTTGAAACCTGCATGTATGGAGGATGCCAACTTGTTTCATAACTTTCAAGAATGCTCTAATACTTTCAATAAGGACGCTAATGATTTAGTAAATTCAAAAAATTTCAATAGTACTTCTTCCTTGATTTTATAAGAACTTCACTCTGATCTGGATGATTCTTCCTTATGTGTGGAACCTACTTCATCCCCACCAAAATCTACTATTGTTCAGACTCCTCTATCTCCAAAAATAAATAATCAAACACCAAAGAAAAGAGGCAGAAAAACAAAATTGGCTAAAGCCTTGGAAGAAATAGAGAGTGGTGTCCAGTCTACTCTGGACAAAACTTTTTCTTCTTCAAAAAGATGTTTGACAAGGAGAACTAGGCGTTCTCCTTGTCCTCAATGAAAATCATGTCATGGAATGTCAGGGGCATTAATGCCCCTGACAAGAGAAATAGAATTAAGCAAAGGCTTAATTCGTCTAAAATTGATATTGTTTTGATTCAGGAAACAAAGTTATCTTTGGAGAATTTTAAAGAATCAATTCAGAAATGGGCTATGTGGGAGTCCACTTCAGTTCTAGCAAATGGAGCCTCAGGAGGGTTGGCAGTTTTATGGAATCCTAAATCAGTTTCTGTATTCCCTCTTCAATCTGATTTTAATTGGCAATTATTGAGTGCCAGGAACTTCTCTTTATCTTTCTTTATTATCAATGTTTATGGTCCCACAGCTACTTCTACAAAATTGCGTCTTTGGTAGTCTTTAACTAATGTCCTTCAACAATTTTCGTCTTCTAAATTCCTCCTTGCTGGTAACTTCAATGCTACATTGAACCCTAATGATAAAAAGGGGGGAATTCTCACCCCTAATAAAGTAACTTTTGATTTTAAAATTTTTTTGATGGATAATGATCTACATGATATTACCCCCACAAATGGTCAATTTACATGGACAAATTGTAGATCGGGTTTCCTTCAAATTGCGGTCAGATTGGATAGGTTTTTGGTGTCTCATACATGGAGATTAGAAAATTTTAATTTGTCATCAGAAATTCTCCCCTTTTCAGATTCAAATCATTTTTTGATTCAGTTGCATATCCAGTCATCTGATGCATCCCTAGCCCCTAATCGGAGGTCTTCCTTTAAATTTGAAGCGGTCTGGTTTAGGCATCCATTATTTCATTCTCTTCTGAAACAATGGTGGGAATCTACACCTCTTGAAAACGGAACCAAGATGTTCCAATTCTCCAAGAATTTGCAATTTTTTAAGAATATCATTAAGGCTTGGAATATTAATGTCTTTAAAAACATTTTTGAAGAAAAGAATAGGGTAGAGAAAGAATTGTCTGAAATTAATCAACATATCATTACCAATGGATTGGATCCAAAATATTTTGATGATCAAAAGGCCCTTCAAGAGGAATGGGCCAAATTGTGTGCTAGAGAGGAAGAATATTGGAGACAAAAATCTCAAGAACTATGGTTACAATCTGGTGATCAAAATACCAATTTTTTTCATGCTTTGGCCAAACACAAAAAAGTGGCAAAAACAATCTTTACAATTAAAAATGACCAGGGTAATGTTATCTCTGACAGAAAAGAGATATAACAACAAGGAGTTAAATTCTTTTCAGCTCTTTTAGCTCCTACCGCACCGTCTGCTCTCAATGTGGACTCTGATATAATGAATGAAATCCTTCATCATATTCCTTCCATCATATCGGCAGAAGAGAACTTTCTTTTAATGGCACCTTTTACTTTATTAGAACTAAATAATGTACTTTTTTCTATGTCTCTGGACAAGGCCCCTGGGCCAGATGGATTTACTGGTCTTTTTTATCAGAAACTCTGGGATGTTATAGAAATTGATTTGCTAGAAGTTTTAGAAGAATCTAGGAAGAATTATTCTATATTGAGAAGCTTTAATGCTACTAATATAGTGCTCATTCCAAAAACTGATGACCCCCAAACATTTGCAGAATTTTGGCCAATTTCTCTCTGTAATACCATTTATAAAATAATAACTAAGGCAATTTACCTTCGTCTTCAGCATATCATCCCTAGAATTATATCTCAGGAACAAGGAGGTTTTGTTCCTGGTAGAGATACAACGGATGGAGCAATTTTGGCGCATGAAACAATTCATTCAATCAAATCTCACTCTATTCCACCCTTTGTTGTAAAGTTAGATATGATGAAGGTGTATGATAGAGTGAATTGGTCTTTTCTTCTTCAAGTTTTATTGAAATTTAGATTTTCAAATAAATGGTGTAAGTGGATTAAAGCTTGTTTATCTGGTGCACTTTTTTCTGTATTAATTAATGGATCTCCAGTGGGTTTTTTTCCTTCCTCTCAGGGCATAAGACAAGGGGATCCCTTATCACCTTTTTTGTTCATTATAATGGCAGAAGCTCTTAGTAGAACTATTAATTCCTATCATGCTTCTAACCTCTGGCAAGGTGTTCACATCCCTTACACATCCATAGCGGTCACTCACTCGCTATTTTCTGATGACACCTTATTTTTTGGAAAAGCCTCCATTATGGAGGCATCCCAAATAAAGAAAGTACTGGACAACTATTGTGCTATTTCTGGGCAAAGAGTTAATTCTCATAAATCTAAAACATTCATCTTTAATGTGAAACAACCATTATCACAAAGAATTATTGACACTCTTGGTTTCCTGGTTGATGAGCTTCCTTCCTCTTATTTAGGAGTTCCCTTTTTTATGGGATCTAATAAACCAATGTACTAGCAATCGGTACTTAATCGCATTAAATCAAGGGTTTTAACTTGGAAGGCTAAATGGCTTTCATTGTCAGGCAGGAGTCTTTTAATTAAAACCGTGCTATCAGCTATTCCTAATTATTACTTTTTAGTCCTCCAGGCTCCTAAAGTGGTAATTAATCAAATAAATAAATTGATTAGGGACTTTCTTTGGACAGCTAACATGACAGGTGAGAAGAAAATCCCTCTTATTTCTTTAATAGAGATGTCTTCTCCTTTATCTTTAGGAGGCACGTGTCTACATGATTTGAATTCTTGTAATTTAGCTTTTGGAGGGAAGTTGATTTGGAAGATGTTCTCTCAGCCTAAACTGAAATAGTGTCAACTGATGCAAGAGAAGTATCTCGATAACCTAGATTCTTCTATAATCCTTTATGTTCTTGATCCCCCAAAAGGATCGATCATTTGGAATTTTATGATGAAAGCTAGACATGTTGTTACCTCTACTATTTCTTGGGAGGTTAATAATGGTGATTCAATAAATTTTTGGCTAGATTCATGGAATGGTTTGCCACCCCTAAATACTATTCCACTTTTTGCAAACTGCTCAGAACTTGTTTCTTCATTATGGGGCTTTAATTTTCTTTCATATGTATTTGCAGTTTCCATTCATTCTGGGCTAGTCCATTGGATAGATTTCTCTTTTTTCCCAATTTCATCTTAGGATGCATCCAATGTGAATAATTTTTTGGCATCCCAAGTTGTTTTTCTTTCAAGAGCTCTGAATCGTCTTTTTTGTGCTACATCGGCAGATGGTAATTATTCGGTCAAATTGGGCTATAAGGCTATTCAAGATAATCAAAATAATATACCAAGGTATAGGGCATTCATGTTTTGTTGGCATAAGTCAGTTCTACCTAAAGCAGGTTGCTTTTCCTGGCTTGTTTTAAAAAATCGTGTTCTGACAGGTGATAGACTAGCTAGACTTAATATCATGAATAATTTCCCATGTGTCTTATGTAATCAACAACAAGAATCAGTTGATCATCTCTTCCTTAAATGCCCCTTTTCACAAGAATGCTGGTGTTTTGTTCTGGATTTGCTGAATTATTCTATGCCCCTCCCTTCTACTATCTGGGACTTATTGCAGTCTTGGCCTTGTTTATTTCCTAAATCCATGTTTGCTTCTCTTTGGATATGTTCCCCATCTCAGATACTCTAGGCTATTTGGTGGGAAAGGAATAAAAGGATATTTCATAATTCTTCTTCTGATATCCATGAGGTTCTCAAAAGGCTTAAGTATTCAATTATTGAGGTTACAAATGCATATGTTAGAAAATTCAGTGGTCAAAGGGGTTTTTCCTCTTGGGATAATTATATTAAAAAAATGGCATGGCTTGGACTTTCCGGCCCTTCCTTTTTCCATTTGTACTAAAGACAAAACTAAGGTTAGATCTGCAATTAAGTGGTCTCCTTCTCAAGTGGGATTTGTAAAATTAAATTTTGATGGTGCCTCAAGAGGGAACCCAGGTAAATCAGGGATTGGTTTTGTTATCAGAAATCATTTAGGCCAAGCTATTCATTTTAAGGCTCTCCCTATTCCTTCTGGTACTAAAAACATAGCTGAAGCATATGCATTACTTTATGGTTTGATTGCTGCTAAGAAACTAGATATTAAATGCCTTCATGTTGAAGGTGATTCTTTAGTTGTCATTAATGCTTGCATTAAAAGAATCTCTTTTTCTAGACACATTCACTATGTTTTGTCAAGGATTTGGCCTTTATTGGATTCATTTACAGAATTTTATATAACACATACCCTCAGAGAGGGTAATCATCTTGCTGATTTACTTGCAAATTTTGGTGTCGATGATAACACCTTCCTTTATCCCTCCCCTTATATTTCCTCAATATTGCATCCTCCCATTTTTCAGTTAATAGATGATGAGAAGGTCCCATTATGATCTTTTTTAATTTGAGTAATGTAAGCTTTGACATCTTTTTCTTTAATTGTTCGTTATACACTCATCATAGATGTTGAAGCATTAGCTTCCATGGGATTCTTTTATTTCCTTTGATTTGTAAGATCCTTTGCTGACTTGGATGTGAAGTCTCCTTTCAGATTTTTAAATAATGATACGCTTGCAAATTGTATTGTTTCGTCACTTCATTTACTGCGAAGTTCAGTTCAGGAGGAAGTTATGATGATTCCTTCATCATAATCTGAATGTGACATGATTTATTGTGTGATCAAATGTAGAGCCCTGTTTAGCTTCAATTGGTTTTTACTCAATATTCATATTCATGCTTTTTATTGATTATTCGGTACAACTACATTTGTGTCAAATATTTTGTATAAGCTAGCTGACATCTTTTTTAATTACACATGCTTGTATCTTTACTGTGTCATCATTTTATTTACCTTGAAGCTCACTTTCCAAAATGAAGCTATAGATCCTTTCGTCATCTATGTAAGGGGATTTGATTTTCCTCTCTTATAAATGATTTTGCATTAATCATGATTTATCTTCCTAACATATGTTGACATATTCTGAATTACTATTTATATCTAATGTGAGCCTAATGTGGTGTCTTACGTTTAATCTATAGTATTCTTCTCTTTGTTTTGCATAAGCTATCTGCTTTAATGACTTTACATAGATATGTAGATGAATTTAGACCTCTTAACCTTTGAGTGAGGATCTCTATCCCAACTTTGGAGGTCCCATACGAAGGAGTGGTTTCTGACGAAGCCCTTGTACTTATCTTTAATATTCATTTCTTCAAATGTGCTCAAAGCATTCGCAGGGTTATTGGTGATGTTGTTCTCTCTCCACATTTCAAAAGGATTTTATTTCCTTCACAAATTGTTTCAGTTTTCTGTTCTAACATTCTGGATTTTTCGCAGTCATGGTCTCTGTTTGATGCAATTGCTAAATGGTGTAATCGGCCACACTTCTTACATGATAACACCTTGTTGTCTGCTGTTCAAAATTATAATTTTTGGCTGCAAGATTCTCATGTGGGAAGTGTGTTCCCAAGGCATTTATTATTTAGCTCTGATAAATATATCATGCTTCTTGCTGCCATAAAAGATTGTCTTTCAGAAAATTCTATTGGGCCACTAGATCATCTGTTGAATTCATCACCTTTTGATGCAGGGCATAGAGTCTTTGTTTCAGCACCATCAGTGGGTTCATATTCTTCACCTATCTAGTCATCATCTAACTTCCATATGCCTTCTCTGCATGATGAAAGTGACCCATTGGCTTCTCAGGATGATCGACTATGGAACTCCTTGTTCTTGTCCCCTCCCTCGAGTTTTGGCTCCCATCAGTTGGAGTATGAGTTCTTTTGATTTTGGTTTATGTGACCTTATTTTATGCAGGGATTCTCATAAGCGAGGTTGACTATCTATTGGAGATATTCATGTCATGTTTTCCCAGGATCTACTTCTACAAAGGTCACTTGCTACATTGATAACATCTTCTTTTTATGTCTATATTGTAACATGCATGTGTATGCATATAATGTATTAATCTTAGTCTAGGATGGGATGGGGCTTATTATATTGTATCTAGTTTGTTCAAAAAAATAATTTGTATTTGGGCACCTACACTATTTTAAATTTGTGTAGGCCCTCTTTTTGTAATCAGTCATGCTTGACCATCAGGGGTTGGGTTTTAAACATTGACATGATCACATCTGAGCATCCTGGCTCTTTTTGTAAAGTTATGGGTAACGAACGGAGTTTTCTTTACTGGTTCTTTCTCCGGGAGCCCTTTTGAACCAGATTAATATAAATAAAATATTAAATTTTGCCAAAAAAAATAAAAATTATAATAACCATCTTGAGAAGAATACTAATGGTGAAAAACAACAAGAGTAACAATGGTAACAATGAGGGAATCAATGATGGAAATAATGGGGGAAATAATGGAAACAATGGGAGAAATCAAAATCATCAAAATGAAAAGATGACAAAAGAAAGAGTGGATGAAGCCGCTCAAAATCCCTTCTTCAGAAAAGTTATGGACAAACTTTGAGAAAGGGATAAGAGATATATTTATTTAACCTAGCTCAATCAGGATTAAAACTTCCCCATCATTATGACATGACAACACTCATGAATGATGAGGAAGAGGAAAATCTAATAGCATGTGATAAATAAACAATTTAAGCTTTTTCCAAAACCAATTGGACGACATGAAGAAACAAGTGGCTCCAAAACAGATTTTAATCAAATTCATATGTCCATTGTCATTCGATAAAAAATTAATTATGGTATCATTACCTCCAAATTCATTCTTTTCAAAATATGACAAATATTTGGGTTCATCTGACCCACACTAATATTTAAGGAAATTGTGTGCACTAAGCCTAGAGTTTATACATAACACCACTTATTTGATGAGGTTATTACCTAGAAGTCTTGGAGGGAAAGAAATGGATTGGTATACAAAATTACCCTTGGGTATTAGAACATTTTTAGAGTTAGCCTCCAAATTTGTTAATAATTATTCATATAATATGGAACATGAGCTCACCATGTTAACTTTATGTAACATTAAGCAAAGAGAGGGGGAAGCCTTTTGAACTTTTAAAAAGATAAGGAGCAGTTTTTTCTTGTTACCCTGGATGTGTGCCCAAGAAAGTAAAAAATGGACATTTTCATGAATAATTTAAATATGGTTATGAATTATTGATTGCAACTTCAATGTCCACCCACTTTTTAAAAGATCATTGAAAATGGGATTACAATAGCATAAGTTTTAGTGATAAATGGAGAACTAAAACATTACAAGGAAAATAAGGGTTTCTCTAACAACCATAATAATGCCAACAACAATAGGGTTTCCAATAACATCAATACATTTTGGTTAAAGAATGCCAATAAGAACCTTGTTAATGATGGAGTTGTAGAGGTGAGGGATAACTTTAAGAAACTGCCTCCTGGGAAATGGTGTAAAATCCTAGAGAATCCTACATTATTTGGGGGGGAATTTAATATTGTTGGAAAAAAATTTAATTTGAAAGGAAAAAATATTAGTTGTACTAGCGATTTTTTTCAATTATTGACAAAATTACGGTGACAGGAACACATACCTATAAACCATCATTATTTGAGGGGGATTTGGGTTCAGTGCGCCCAAGGCGGGGTCATTGTGAGTTAATTTTCTATTTGCTGACAAGAACTAACCTTACTTTTTGTAATTGTTTGATGCTCCCAAATCAATGGAAGGAATTATATTTTGGGAAAAGGTTTTAAAGGACACAAATATTCCCCCAAAAGTCTCCAAAAAAGAAACATATGTCACATAACCTGTACCCTAACCTTAAATGTCTACCACATATTGGTGAATATGGTTTTCAATTACAACAAGATTTAGAAATTGTAGGCAAAATTTTTGAATTTATAGTGTCCAACAATTAGATTTGATTGGCGGTATTGTGAAAGAAAAGGATACAAATAAATAAAATAATGGGTGATGGGCTTGGGAATTTGGCCCAATATTTATAAAGCTTGAGTTACATGACCAACCAGATATACACATTATATTCATCAAGTATTAGGTCGTTGACATGAGAGATTTGCCAAATGGTGAATATTCACAACAAGAGTTATCCCTCATAGAGACAAACAATATTAAAGCTACTCCATTCAATCTCTCAAATGGATCTAATCAAGATAATAATCTTAGTCAAACATCCAATATCCCTTTCAAAACAATAATCTTTCAAATAATCAAGAAGCTAATAAATATATACCTTTAATAGAATACAAAGGAAGAAGTTCACACCCTTAGGTGAACCTCTCAAAAATGCATTAAGGACTCTCATTGCCAAAAAAATCATTACACTAGTACAGGTGAAACAATATGAACCTCAAGTTAAACCCTCATGGGGTAATGATGCCCATAATTATGAATATCATAGAAATAGAAGGCACAAAATGAATGAATGCATGAGATTGAAGCATTTGGATAAAGACTTGATAGATAATGGGGTGATTAAAATAGATGAACCTAAAAATAATGAATATCATACAATATTAAAAATCCTTTCTTCAATCATGAAAAGGAGGAATCTTCAAATTTTAACCAAAACAAAAAATGGATTAATGACAAGGTTGATTTTTCTCAAACCTATGACAATGTCTTCAATTCGTTATTAGGATATGAGAATACAATCAATGTTGTTATGGTTAAAGACAAACCATAAAAAGAAAGTTATAATGTTGTAATTAGGGGGCAATCTTAAAATATAACATTGCAAGGTACCAACCCTAAAACCACTTGGCTTAATCAATCATCTTCATCTTCAATATAATATAACCTTGTGGACCATCTCTAAAAGACACCGACACAAATCTCCATTTGAGAGTTGCTAAAAATTTCACGAAATTAAATGGAAATATTGGAAAAGGATCTTGTTGAGACTACCATTCCAAAATAATTATATGTTGGAATTTTTTTATGTTAGAGGTGTTGAAATTCATGTTTTTACATTTATGTCAACATATGTTTCAGTTCATTTCATCAGAAGTCTCAAACAGACTGGTTATCACTGGTACATGCACTTGACTAACATAAGTGTACAAAAATTGTACAAGATTTTAGATAATACGAGCATGGATACATATACATGGATGAGAAGTGATCTTATATCTAAGGTCTCTTGGTTTGATATTACTATTGGCACAAGTTATATTTTTTCTGGTGAAGACTGGTTACAGAACATTGACAGATAATTATGACATAAATAGTCTCTATATTTTTTAGATAACTTGGATTTGAGAATGAGCTATGATTTGAGAGCTTAAGGTATTGTAGAATAGATATTGGATAATGTTACTTGTTATTCTTGGGTCACTATGTTCTTGGTGATGTCGTCTGAGGTGTGTGATGTCACGAAGATCTATTTGTATCCTACTATAATGACGTAATGTGTTTAGAGGATGGCGAGCATGGATTATGGATCTTGGATAGTGAGTCTAGAAGGTGGATTTAACCTTCTCATTTGGATAGTGATCCTAGGTAGTGAGCATCTTGTTTCTCTTGACTCCAAATAGGTTTTATCCTTTAATAGAGACTATGTACTATATGTAATAATCAACTCCTCAGAAATCCAAATCTCCTAACAAGGATAGTATACTTTTATTATATTATTTGTGGGTGCTAATTACCACTGGGGTTTTTCCCTGAATAGGGTTTCCTCAACAAAAATTACTTGTGTTATGGTGTTTTATTTCATGTGTTCAAATTTGTATTGAGTAATTACTTTATAAATTTGAAATTTTAATTATTTGGCACACAACTGATTCACCCTCTCTCTTAGTTGTGTTGGTGGACTATTATTGGTAATAGTTGGTATCATAGCTTGTAGTCCTCTGAAAGAAATCATAACAGCTTGAGGTGATCCTAAAGATGGTGTTCTATAGGAAGGAGAGTATAAAATTTGATCCTGAAAATTTTGATTGTTGGAAGAACAAGATGAGAACTCACCTACTGTGCTTAGGGATTGATTACTAGATGATTACTAAGAAATATGAGTACAAAAATCCTAAAGATGAATTAGATAAACCTAATGAATATGAAAATAATTTATTTAGTTGTAATTTCAATGTAAGAGAAGCATTGATCAACGCACTCTATGAGGGTGAATCGCAGAGGTTAAAGACTTGGATTATGCACACAAAATCTGGACAAGACTAGAGGCACTATATGAAGGAGATAGGTTTACCAAGCAGGTGAAGTTTCATGATTGGAAGACTAAGATGCTGAGTTTAAGAATGCAAGATGATGAGAAGGTTAGAGCATATGTACAAAGGGTTATAGAGGTTGTTACAAATTTATATGCTAAATATAGACCTATTTATTCTAGCCATACACTTCAACATGGTCCTTATTCATACATGAATGAATATGAAGTTATTCATCCCACATGCCTGGATGAGATGACCTATTTCCTCCTATCTAGATGGGGTTTCAAACAGCTCTTAGAATTTGAGAGTCCAAAAACTAAGATCAATCTGAGAATGGAGGGTTTAATCTAGGAATGCAAATGCAATATTTAATCTAGAAGTGAATATGCAAGATTAATCTAGAAATGGAAGATCAAATAAAGCTAAGAACATTTGAAATAAATTAAGCTATAGTGAGATGCATTATTAATCTATTGAATGATATTAATCTATTGCAATAACAATGAGAATAATAAAATCTTGAATGCACACAAATTAGAGCTAACAATCTAGCAACGATTCAATACTCCAAAACTATGTATTCCTCCCCCTTTTAATGAGAGACAAGAGGGCTTTTTATGGAATACCAGAATAAATCGAAGATCAAGATTCAACGGGATGAACGATGGACATTAAATTAGAGTCCAGTTCAGAATGGTAAGTTTCCTTGAGAGAGACAATCAACTATTGGGTTTTGTAGTGAATGAAACAGTTAATTGGTTTGTTTCACTTTCAAATTAAAGTTAACTCAGAGTTCTAATTTCTGAACTGAAGTGAGGATTTTGGAGGGATTATTTGATTAAATAAATGAATATGACCTCATAAATGCACTTTATCAATTATTTGAATAATTCAATTCAATTATTGAAATGAGAATATTTATTTAATAATCAAATTTTATTTAATTCCTTTATATGTATTTTACCTAAAAGGGTGAATTTGATTTAATTAAAGTTCTAGGACTTTGTAATTAAATTAATTCAATCATAGGGTTTATGTAGCCAATTGTAATTGATATTTAGGAATTAAATATAGTACGTGATTAATGCAGATTTAGGTTTTTCTCCATTTGACACCTAGGTCAAGTAGATTTAGTCAAAAATTGGGATTGCCTAGTACCATAGGACTTTGATAACTTACAAAGTTGATAAATGCAAGAAAATTGGTTGCAAGATTCCAATTTTGTGGTATTACATTTTTCCCCTCTTTAAACTGATGTGAGAGCAACACATTGGTTCAAAAAATAGTCTGATGTTTGAAGCATAAAAGAATAGTTGAGATTGATTTCGAGAATTGACGAAGTAAAGATTAATTGATGAAGGTTCAGAGCCATCTCTAGAATTAATTTTAACTCTTCAAAGTCTAGGTTAGATTGTTGAGACACCGGTTAAATCAAGTTTTAGAATCATCTCTAGAACAAAGCTTGACTCTAAGGAATATGGGTTAGATTTCCCAAATGCCTAATATATTATCACCTTTCAAAAGACTATCCCTAGAATGAGGCTAAATCTTTAGGAGTCAAGGTTAGATTTCCCCGATGCCTATTCATTGAAAGATAGTCAATAGAGATTTTTAGGACTGTCTCAAGAATGAATCTTAGTCTGCCGAGATCTAGGTTAGATTTCCTAAAAGCCGGTTAAGAGAGCTTTCAAGGGTCATCTCCAGAATTAATCTTGACTCTCATGAATCCGGGTTAGATTGCCATGATACCTAACAATGAGATTTTGAGAACCATCTCCAGAATTAAGCTTAATCCTCAGAGATCTGAGTTAGATTGCTCAAATACCTAATATATGAGATTTCAAGAACCATCTCGAGAACGAAGCTTGATCCTCAGGCATCTGAGTTAGATTTCTCAAATACCTAATAGATGAGATGACAAGATGTAAGGAACAAAGATGCCCCTAGTGATATGAAATTGTGGAATACCTAGTTTTTACTGTCAAGTACAAAAACTAAAAATTCCCCAAGTGATGAGATACCCCTAGCAACAAGGACTTTTCAAAATTGGATCAGATTGATTAAAAATGGATTCAAAGTTATTCAATGATGTAATCATCTTGCCCCCTCAGGGAGCGAAATGGAAAGATGACACATCATAATGGTGATTGAAAGAAATAAGTTGCAGATAGATGTTGAAGCGAAGGTCGAGAAGAACATAGAACAAATTACAGAAGATTTTGAAAGATTCAGAAGTGATTTTGAGTGATTTCAAGGTCTGGTTGACCAAGTTTGACCAAGGTTGACCATAGTTGACTTTTAATGAAAATTTCAAAGATTTCAAGAAAATGTTGATTGTATATGATTTTGGAAAGAAAGCGATGTGAGAAAATTGGCTACACAAGCGTTTGATCATGTCGGTCCCAAAAATTTAAAATGCAATTTTGAGCTATATTGAAGTGTCAGATTTCGATCCCAAAAATGGATTCAGAGCGGTTGATTTAGAGAAGGGTGAAATTTTCATGCAAAATGGAGTACTTTTGAAAATTAGGTCAAAACCTATATATAGGCAAAAAGAGTCTTTTTCAATTCATTTGCACCATTGACTTTTGCGAGAGGATCTCTGACCGAAAATGGTGGTCCCCATCAATTCTCACCGTTTTGAGAAATCTAGGCATCACAGTCGACCGAGGACATATGAGGTACCGATAAGTGATCAAGTACCCCTCTAGTGATTCAATTTATATCGTATTTCATTGAAATTTTTTTTGTTATTAGAATGTTTTTTAGATTGAACTACAGGTCCTCATGTGGAGAACTAGTTTCTTCATGCCCGACGATGTGGAAGGTCGCACAAGAAAATGCTGAAAAGCATTTCTTTGTGGAGACCTTCACATAATGTCGCTCGAAAGGTCACCCATGTGTTAGGTAAGAAATCCTCAGAAAGTGGGTTTTCTTGAGCATGATTTTGTGAAACTTCGCGCGGGAGTGAATCTTCATGCAAAGTTTTGCATAAATGTTTCTCTTCGCGTAGGGAAAGAAGAGAAAATTTAAGTTTTAGCGAATCATCCTACACTCTCTTAGTGTATTATTCAGATTTTTAGCCCTATTTAGGATATCTGTGTAGCTTTATTTCTCTATTTTTCATTAATTGACGTCATTAGCCGAGTACTGAACATGTGCTATTGTGCAATTATTTGATTTATATCAATTTTTTGTTTATGTTTGCGGTATCCAATTGTGTGTTTAGAAACACAGATGTGCCCAAAGATAGTGTTAAGAAACACTTTTGATTGTGGTGTTGAGAAACACCTATTTATATCAGTAGTGAGGTATCCTTCTAAAATGACAAGATTACTGACGCTGGTGTAATCTAAAGATACGATCAAATTTGGGGACCCATGCTGCTAGTATCAAATGTTGATGACTGACTTGACTCATACTACTAGGATAAAGTTGATTAGATTGTCCCCAGGTTATGACTCTGGATAGATTTCAAGCTAGGAGGGTTCTCAGAAGAACCAAAGTGTCACAAAAGTGACCGAAAGATATGTACAAACTGAATCAAAGGATTGCCAAGACTGAGCAATGATAAATGGAGCGCTGAGTACAACTCCAACTTCAACAGATCGATGTCAAAATATAGCTATACATCATTTGCGAGAAAATATCATCAATACAAAGAAAGTAGATGGACGAATTGAGAACCGCTGGTGAATGATGCGAGAGAGATTCTCAAGTTAAGAGATCTTTGTACTAGCTAGGCATTAGTAGGCAGACACAGTGAGAACCACTGGTGACTGATGCGAAGTGAATATGCAAGATTAATCTAGAAATGGAAGATGAGATTAAGCTAAGAATATTTTAAAGAAATTAATCTATAGTGAGATGCATTATTAATCTATTGAATGATATTAGTCTATTGCAATAACAATGAGAATAATGAAAGATTGAATGCACACAAATTTGAGAAAACAATTCAGCTGTGATTCAATACTCCAAAAATCTGCATTCCTCCCCTTTGAATGAGAGACAAGAGGGTTTTTTATGGAATCCTAGAATCATTCGACGATCGAGATTGAATGGGATGAAGGGTCTAGATTGAATGAGAGTCTAGTTTAGAACGGTAAGTTTCCTTGAAAGAGATAGTCAACTGTTGGATTTAAGGGTGAATAAAACAATTAACTGGTTTGTTGCACTTTGAATTATAGTTAACTCAGAGTTTCTATTTCTGAACTGAAGTGAGGATTTTGGAAGGATTATTTGATTAAATAAATGAAATATGACCTCATAAATGCACTTTCTCAATTATTTGAATAATAAAATTCATTTAATTAAATGAGGATATTTATTTAATAATCAAATTTTCTTTAATTCATTTTTATGTATTTTAGTTAAAAGGGTGAATTTAATTTAATTAAAGTGCTAGGACTTTGTAATTAAATTAATTCAGTCATAGGGTATATTTAGCCAATTATAATTCATATTTAGGAATTAAATATAGTATGTGGTTAATAAAGATTTAGAGTTTTCTGCATTTGACATTTAGGTCAAGTAGAGTCAGTCAAAAATTGGGATTGCCTAGTACCATAGGACTTTGATTACTCATAAAGTCGATAAATGCAACAAAATTGGTTAGGGTTGCAAGATGCCAATTTTGGGGTATTACAATAGGGATTAGAAACTCTAGAGATACATATACTGAAGAGGAAGTGATCACAAATATTCTCAAATATTTGATACCTATCTACAAAACTAAAGTGAAAGCGATAGAAGAGATCATACCTTTGTTATTGAACTTCAACATAAAGGTATTGATTGCTAGGTTGACCACCTTTGAGGCTACAAAGCTGGGAGAGACATTACCTAAGGTAGAATTTGCATTCAAGGGGACTATGCACATTGAAAAAAAGACTTTATCAGGCCTTGCAAGAACTAGGAGAGACAACATGTATCAAGAGCTTGCTGAATATGCTGATGATTGGGAAGAGATAGTATAATAGGAAAGGAAACTCGATGAAATTGTGGCTTTGATTGCAAGAATAAATATAAGAGCTAAGGGTAAATTTGAAGGAAAGTTACCCCTAAAGTGTTTTTCATGTAATAAGATTGGTCATTTTGCATCTAGATATCCTACAAGGATTCCCAAGCATAAACCTATGTTTGTAGACTAGATTATTCTAAAGATAAGGAATGTTATTACTCTAGTGAAGTTGTGTCTGATGATGTTGTTGTGGATTATGATAAAATTATATTTATTTCTATTAAAGATGATGAGCCTATTCATGAAGAAAGAGGCCTAGTTTCTCATGTTGAAAATAAATCTAAATGGGTTTGAGACAGTGATTGTTTACAGCATATGATAGGTGATAAAATTAAGTTTATTCAGCTAACTAAATATGATGGTGGTGTAGTTAGATTTGGTAATAACACTCCAAAATTGATCATTGGAGAAGGTTCGATTTCTGTTGATGGTAAAACTAATATATTGAATGTATTTCTTGTTGATGGACTTAACCAAAACATGTTGAGTGTTAGATAAATTGTAGACACGGGCTATTATTTGAAGTTAAATCATGGGAAATGTACTATAAGAAGTAAGAAAGGAGATTTGATCGTATCAGGAACAAATTCAAGAGGTAATGTTTTTGAATTGAATACTGTAGAGGCTACTTGTTTTGTTACGAAGGTTGATGACAATTGGTTATGGCATAGAAGGTTTTTTGTACAAATTTTAATAACATTGTGAAATCAAGTATGAAAAATGGAATCAGAGATTTACCAAAAATTGTGAAGCCCTCTATGACCATGTAGAGAGAGTGTGTGATTGGGAAACAAACTAGAAGGAGTTTTCATAGACAATCTTACTTAGCAATGGGGAAGTTGGATCTGGTGCATACAGATCTTTGTGGTCCTACAAGAATAAGATCATACTATGGATAAATGCATTTTATACTCTTTATTGATGACTATTCGAGGAATGTTATGGGTTGCATTTCTTAAAGAAAAGTCTAAATATTTTGATAAGTTTAATATTTTCAAAGGAAAAGTTAAGAATGTTATGATAAAATGTATAAGATTGGATAGAGGTGGAGAGTTTACATCATATGTGTTTAATACCTACTGTGAAGGGCATGGTATATACAGAAAGAAATCATCTCCTAGGACAATGCAACCGAATGGAATTGCAAAGTGAATAAGCAAAAGTATAATAGATGCTACCAGAATAATGTTGCTTGGAGAAAACGTGTTTCATGTTCATTGGAGAGGAGTTGTTAGTACTACAGTCTACACTTTAAACATAATTCAGATAAGAGAAGGTACCAATAAGATACCTTATGAACTTCAGTTTAATCATGCTCCTACTATAAAATACTTCAGAATATTTGGTAAAAAATGTTATATCAAAAGGGATGATGAGATAGGAAAGTTTGATGCTAGAAGTGATGAAGGAATTTTCCCTGGTTATTCCACTAAGAGTGAAGATTACAAATGTTTCAATCTAAGATTGAGGAAGATAGTTGAAATTTATAATATGAGAATTTATTAGAGGCTTCAGATTTAGGAAAGAATGTATGATTGTAATCATATAAAGACTACTACAAGTCAAGAGGAAAATCTTGAAGTTGACAATAAAAGTGAGGTATTCTTGAATGATCATATTGAGACTCCAAAGAGACAGAGGTATGTTAAGAAAAATATCCCGAGAATCAAATTATTGGTGATTCAAATAAAGGAATGATGACAAGATCTAGAATGAGAAATGAGATTTGTCTAATTTCACAAAAAAAACCAAAACTACTGATGAGGGATGCAAAGATGAATCTTGGACTAAAGAAATGCAGGAAGAATTGGATCAGATAGAGAAAAAAAAATTGGGAATAGGTTCCTAGACCTAAGGACAAGAATTTTATTGGGACTAAATGGGTTTTCAGAAAAAAAAAATGAATGAAGAAGGTATCGTTGTAAGGAATAAGGCTAGACTATTTTTTAAAGGCTACTCACAACAACAAGGCATAAAATTTGAAGAAACATTTTCTCCTGTTGTGATATTAGAATAAATAAGATTTTTTCTTGCTTGTGCAACACAAAAGAACTTTAAGGTATATTAGATGGACCTGAAATTTGCATTCATGAATTGAGATCTAGAGGAAGAAGTGTATATTGAGCATCTCGATAGATTTCCTTTAACAGATGATGAAGACATGGTTCACAAGTTGAAAAAGGCATTATCAATTGAAACAAACACCTAGAGCATGGTATTCTTTGTTAGACAGATATTTACTACATCTTGGTTTCAAAAAAGGTAGTGCAGACAATAATTTGTATTTGAGAACTAGTGAAGATGGAATATTTGTTATTGAAGTCTTTGTAGATGATATTATTTTAGGAGGCAATGATGAAATGAGTAAGAATTTTTGTGAGGAAATGAAAAATTAATTTGAAATGTCTATGATTGGTGAAATGAAGTTCTTTCTTGGTTCGCAAATTACTCAAGAAAAACATCAAAATTGCATCTCTCACACCAAGTATCATAAGGAATTATTGAAAAAGTTTGGAATGGAATATTGTAAGCCTGTTGGAACAACTATGGTTACTATTTCCAATCTTACTACTACTAATGAATCTTAGAGTGTTTTTCAGAGAAATTATAGATCTGTGATTGGAGGCTTACAATATCTAACTTGCACTAGACTAGACATTGCTTATCCATTTGGAACTATTGCGAGGTTCCAAGTGATAAACTACAACTGATTGTATGCTTGAAGTCTTTTCGTTGATGGTCAATCAAGTTATAGATGTGAGGATAGACATTTATTAGTTAATGTATTGTCATTGATGTCAACTTATTTTAGTATCATTATGGTAACAAACATCTATTATGGATTAAATATCTAGAGCAAACAAAGTTTATGTGGTCATTAATTGAAGAGTTTTGTATACACTGAGTAAGAGTGAACACCGAGTAAATACAGTGTATACCAAGCTTAGTGATAATTGATCTAGGGATCACCAACACATCATGGTATTAACCGAGCAACTAAATCAAAGTGAGGCCAACTAAAATGATGAGCTAGAAATTGATGATTCCAAGGTAAATGGTAAGGTTTGTTATGATAATCAAATGACTATGAAAATTTAAGGAAGATCGAATGAAGAAGATTGAAATGTGTTTTTAACACAATTGTCAATGAAGGTTTAAGCTGCAAAACCAATGATGGAGATTAAGCGGAAAAATATAAAGGATGGAAATTAAATGAGTTATGATATCTATATAAGAGAGAAGAGATTCATTTTGAATCATGATGCTATGATGTGCATGTTATCTCTTTTTCTTGTTGAATCAATTTATAGCTATTCATGCTTGACTCTTAGATTCCCATCACACAAGGAAAAGGATAATTAACAAGGATATTATCCTTCTTCACTTCGGGTTCCATAGACCCAGGTAGGTGTACCTACTTCTAGATTACTATTTCTTAGTAACTCAATGGTGGATAAATAGATTCACTCTTGCTTTAAACTAAAATAGTTGAATACACACCTTTTAGATGATTATTACTAACCTAATGCAAATCTTAACAAGCCATATCATGAACTTAACATGAGCTATAATTAGTGTAACAAGGACATTCATCCCTCTTCTTTTTTAGTCTGATAACTAGGATGGATAACCTATTGATTCTCACCCTAAGGAATCAACACAATGGACTGTACTTCTCAATACAATCAAATAGACATGTATGCTTTCAATACACAAGAAAGTAAAGAATAATTTGATTTAAAATTGATGATGAGAACCACTTATTAGAACTTAGAACAGTGCCTAATCCAAGGCAAAGAGTCAAATCAAATGCATATTTACAAAAAAACAATTAATAAGAAAAAAAGTAAAACCCCACACAAAATTCCTTAAAACTGTCCCCTCATCCTCACATCCATGTAAAAAAAAATTGTACTAACACCCAACCCTCTAGAATTACTCACAATATTGACTCCCCCTTGAAAGAAACTTGGTAGGAATCACACAGTTACCTTATAACTAGTATGTCTAAAATGATTTACAAACTAAACATACAAGAGCATGAAATAAGTAAAAAAAGACACCATAGATTTGAAAGTGTTGACTCCAATGTATTTTATTAATATATTTCTGATTGAGTACATTAAGATCAAATCAAAGCTTGAAGAACTAGACAAAATATTAAGTCTGCCTTGCAATTGTAAATTCACCATCCTTAATAATACATTAAAAATTTCTGTGTATACCCAACATTAGCCATTTTGGAATCCTTAAAATTCAAGGATGTGAAAATATTTGGATGGCTAAGCTAGCCCTAAGGACATTAAAAGACAAAAATTTTAGTTAATCCATTTAACAGTGGAAAGAAAAAATCAATTGACAACTAAGTTTGATCTTCAATATTCAACATTTGGCACCTTTGTCTTTTGATATTGTTAATAACTTCATGTAGTTGCAACAAGACCTAGTGACTACCATTTCAGGCTAACTTAAACTAGTCTTTGAGATAGTTATCCTCCCTGTGCTTAGAGATCAGGTGCTAGGTGTCTTCTTTACTCTTCATCCATAATGTCTAGGTCAACAATGACATGATTTTTATTTTTGGACTTTGTTAAGATATCCCATGCTGTTACCTTTGACTTTGTAGGCTAACTAAAACTTTGAGTGCTCTGAAGTTGTGTCTTTTTCCACTCTCATCTAGCATCTTTTATCATCTTAACATCTGTTACAAACTTGTTAAAGTTTGTTTCAACTTTGAAAGCTTCATCCAAAATGTTGTTGAATCTTTGCATGTCTAAGGTGCCATCATTTGAGATAAATTCCTCCTTACTAGGAAATAAGGTGTCAAACTCACCTTTCCACACTTCCATGGTTTTAATTTGATCATCTTCTCCTTTTATTGAAGGAATGAACCTATTGTATCATGGGCCAAACATATTAATTCTGGCCTCTCTATCATTAACTTTACCTTTGAAGAAGGAAAAGGTGGCAGTGATATGATCTATCTACTCTCCCAATTGGTACATGATCTCCAGGAGGTCTATCCTATGAGGCTACAAAGATGCTAATCATTCAAAAAGTTGAGTCTTGATTGACCATGTTGCAAAATATGGATTCAAAATTAACACATAATTGTTTACCTCTATTTGTAAACCAGGCAATTTTTTGTATGCATTATATACTAGGCTAAATTTATCTTTTAAGATACTTATCCTATGCTAAAAGATCTACATTAAAGCTTCCAAAACAACCTTTTTGTGTTCCAAGATTTCTTTCTTTGTTCATGGTAAATCCCCTATTTCCTTAGTCTGGATCTCAACATCTATACTTGGCTTTGGTTGGGCAGGGACAACTTCAGGCATATCTTGTATCTATTGAGTCAATTTTTCTATCAACTTCTCCTATACCTTGAGTTTGATCAGACATAATTCCCTGTCCTTGACTATTCTACTGGTTTTACTAGCTAGTTTCTTGAATCTCTCAGACATTTGGGCAGCCTTGGCCTCATTCAATTGTGCAAAATGGGTGAGAACTTGTGAAATTTCCAAGTCTTTTGTGTTTTGGACAGACCAAATGAACTTTTCCCCTTCCCTTTTCTCCTATATGTTCAACAAGGAAGGATTCTGATCTTTTGGAGCTAAGCTCCACATTGCTAAGGCCTGGGATTTTGGATTATATCCAAATCCTCTTATCATCTCTCCAACCTATATTTCTGATGATAAGTTGACATCAGGTTGTTTCCTTGTTTGGTTTATTATGCTGGCTGAGGATAAATCCCATCCTTATACCAATAACATCCCACTGGAATTTACTAGTTGCCTAGCCTCTTTAGGTGTAATCTCCTTTGAATTAGGATCATAATCCTGCAATTCTTGCAAAGCCTCACTTGTCACTGGGTCTCCTCCTTCCAATTTCATCTATGCACCAACATTCTTTTGCTTGTTCCAAATAAGAAATTATTAGAATTCCTTGGTCTTGATAAAATTATCATCACTTAAAAAATGATCTTGATGTAGAAATCTCTCATTTGTGCATGTCATAAGAGGAAATTCTCTTTCGTCTTCACTATCTTTCTACAAATTTTTTCCTTGTCTTATTTACTTCCTAAGCTGATGATCATAAGCTCTATCACCAGTTATAAGAGCACTAATTCTATACTTCTTCTTTTCCTTTTTCTGTGATGGCTCTCCTATTTCTATTCTCTGTTTCTTCAATGGGGGCTCATTTGTGACCTCAGTTTCAGGGACCTCTGTTAGGTCAATTATATTTTCTCCCTCTATTGCATGTTCTTCATCAAGTGGTTAATTTATTAGAGGGGGACTAGGACTTGAAAATTATTCATCAATTTCTTTATCATATTCATATTAAGAATTCCCTTTATGCCCTTTTTCCTTTACTATAAATGCATCCTCAAGCTGATTACACAATAAACTGTAAGACTCAATCATGGCATCATGTCTTTTCAAATATGGAAAATCTAGGAAGAAACCCCCAAAAGAGGTGCCCTTCCTCTTCACTTTCCTCTTCAATTCTATCAACCCATTAAATTTGTCAACCCTTAAGTTGACCTCCTCATCTTCCAGTATGTTTATGATGAGATCTTCCTCCATGCACTCCTCATGCTCTTTGGTGTAGGGAATAGTAGGAGTCAAGATTTTCTTGGCACTCATTATGAAACCTTTCTTGTCAGTGTATCTACACAAGGCCACGTTCATTTTATAATGGCTCATCTAGTTATTTACTAGGTCTACTTCCCTTTTACCAATTGTAAAATTGTATATCTTGAACTGTCTTGGGGTAAATTTACCCTTTCTATGAGGAGCCAAGTGCTCACTGTCTGTGAAAATTAATTGTCTGATAAATTATATTGCTGCAATTCTAGGTGGCACATGGAATGGTAGAACATGGGGTGGTGTGTAAAACCATATACCCTAATTAGAGTATAATTCTTCTCATCGCATAAATCCCCCCAGTTGTGGTCTCCTGGCCACTTATCAACATATTGGCATGGCTTCAACAACTGCAACACCTTCACTGCCATCCTGGTCTTGTCTACACCCAAATGCTGGAGGATTGGATACACTATCCAATTTTAAAAAGAACAAAATTCCTGCTCTCTAAAAGTGTAGTTCCACACTCTCAACCAAAATTGTATGGGGTTGGCCTGGTTTTGAAAGAATCTTTGTGGCCTCAAATTCTGGCACTCCACAAGAGGAAAGTTGTAATATAAAATTAAATGCATTAAAATGAAATAATCCATGAACTTAGAGTTTTTCTCCTTGTTTTTGATGTCCACAAACCCTTGATGCATTATGTCGATTATATATTGAATATAGTCATAGCTTGTGATGATATGAGGGATCTGCATATCCAAGAAAATCATGAGGATGTCGGCACTTATCCTCTCAGGCCCTCCATCTACTCCCAACACTCTGCATAGTGTGTATGATATATACTTCATATATAAGTTGAGGCCCTTGTAATTATAGGGAGCATTTCCTGGGATGGGTGCTACATAATTCCTCATTTTCCTAGGCACATGATATTCCTGTATTAGCTTTGAAGCAATTCAATACTCTCTTGTATACGTGGCATGTAAAGCTTTCAAGTTTATCTTTGTGGCCATGGGGTAATAGACATTAAATATATTCATAAACAAATTCCTATCTAGGTTTACTAGGGATTTCCCATCATCCCTCTTTATAGTCCTAGTAAGGACATCATAACTCTTGGATGTCTCTAAAATGAAATCAACATCTATGAATATATCAAGGACTACTAGTTTTTCTAGTCCATAGGTCCACAGGTTTGAAATTAGGACAGCCTCATCACTATTTTATAAATGTAATTGAAAAGAGAATAGCCAAGAGAACCTATGGTTTTGGCATCCCTAATATATGATAAATCATCTACAAGAGTGTCAACATTTACCTTTCTATTTTGAATGGATCTTCGAAACAGAGTGATGAATTCCTCCAAGTAATTCCTTTTCCCTTTCATGTCATTCTCTACATCACCAGTTCTCTCACTAGGAGAAGCTACACTTACTACTTGACTCATCTTGTTCATTGTTCTATTCCAAACTTATCTTACTGATATTGAAACAAATCTGCCTCCAGATCACTCAATTCCAACTATCAATTACTCAATTTTCTCAGGAACACTGATTACCACTCAAATTCCCTAGATTATGTACTGGAAAATTGGCTTATTTCACTCTGCAAATTTGAGAAGCTCTATTTTCTGTATATAATGATAACTTAGCAAATTCTTGCTTTGATAACAATAAACTCTTGGTAAGATGCAATGATCAATGATAACCCTTATTTATTTCTGAACCATCAATGCATAAATCAAATAATTGTGATTCAATCACTTTTGTCTTCAATTCCTCATGTTGTGAAATCAATTTCTCTTCTAGCCGTAGCCTTTGAAAGTGACAGGAAATCAAATTTAAAATAGTGTTTTTTCACAAAAATACTTATTATAATCAAACAAAATCCAAATATGATTTGATTGGCTATCTCACATACAACTCAGCTACTCTTTTAGTACACTTATCATAAATATTTTCATTTTCATTGGCTAGCAACTATATATCATGGCGTCGAAGAAAAGTCTTTACTGAAACTTTGGTTCTCTTCTAAGTGACCTCATGATTGTGTTGTGTCCTTATCATTGGAAGTTATTCTTAACTATGGTTTCTTACTGAGACTTAGCGACTTCCACACGATCAACTTCCTAATCAATGGTTATCTCTTTATCACCAGATGAAATCACTTAACTCACATTCTTCTGGAGACACTGTGACTAAAGCTTATTCAAACTCATCTTTGACTTTGGTTTCTTTTCAAAGACTTGGCGACTGTGTAATCTCTTAGCTCATTCTTAAAACTTTGGTTTCCTCATTTGGAGACTTGGCAACTATGTAATCTCCTTGTCACTGAGAAATTGTTTTAAATGATAATTCTTTTGGAGATAACGTGACTAAGGCTTTATCTCTTAATCATTGAATATTTCTACACTTATCATCTTCATCTGGAGACAACCCGACTATGATTGATCTTCCTTTATCTGCATCTAACGGTTTGCGCTAATTCTCCAATTTTTCAAAGAAAACCCTAATTTTTCATGAGACTACATGACCATTATCTCCAAGTTGCCAGATGTATTCTTCATTTTAACCTTTTCTCAGAGACTACATGACTGTTAAACTCATGTCTTAATTTTAACCCTTTGACTCTTAATCACTGAATCTTATTTGACTTTTCAAACTTTCCTAGCAACTTAGCACCAACTGTTGGATACTATTTCATCTGATGGTTGTCACCAAGTCTCATGACTTTTAACTTAACCCTTATTTTCTTCCATGACCTAGCAACAACACTAATATGAAACCTAGCATTTAACTCTGGTTAGCTTTAAGAGATTTCACGATTGAAGAAACTTAGTATCGCTAAATGATTTTCTAACCACTGTGTTTATTAGGAGACTTCATGACCATCATTGGATCTAACTTAAGATATACAGTACGCACTAAGTCTCCTCATCACTTGAAGCATATTCTTTTCACTGGGAGATAATGCGATAAGGCAATTTCACTAAGTCTCTAAACAGAATGGAATATTCTCTTTGCTTCATGAGACCTAGCGACTATCTTTAAAAAGCACATGATACATTAAAATCCTTAAGTTATGAAAAAATAACTTTAAAATAAAACTAAGACTAAGATATTAGGGCTTTTAGTCATTTTGAAATAGAAGAAAAGCTAGGACGTAGGGTTTTGGACTTTTTTTCTTATTTTGGCTTCAAAGATCATTATATGCAAAGGTATTTAGACAATTTCAGACAAGATTTTCAAATTTTAAGCATGAAAATGAGTGAGGATTTCCAAATTTTCTAGGCCGACTACAAAACTAGAAATACAACCAACAACGTACATGTCCAAATTTCATGCATGACTAATCAAACTGGTTAAAAACTTAACCGAGCATTTCTGCAGACAACACCATGTGACAAAGGACATATCATTCACCAAGAAGAACAAAGCATAAAGAATTAGTTGAACTAAAGTGAAAAAAATGATCAGAGGTATTATGCACTTATCATAGATTTCAAAATATGCAAATAGATTTGTATTTGAATCAGATCATTACTATTTCAGTTTAACCATTATTATAGATAAATCTGTTAATCAAGTAGGACGTGAAAGTCTTTATTATGACATTCTAATGAATGTTGAGTGTTTTCTTGTTGACCCCACAGTAAATTATTGGTCAAGAGAGAAATGTTAGTTTTAAATCCTCTAACCAGGTCACATTTAACATTGTGCATTGTAACCTTTAATGGGGTTGGCTCTTAACCAAGCTCACTTCAGAAGAGTGAAATATTTTGGCTTACCGGTCCTAGGTGTTTTTTCCGTTAATAGGGTTTCCATGTTAAAAATCTATGTGTTAATGTGTATGATTTTTTTGGATTTTTATATTTCCTTCCACATTACTTTATCTACATTTATTGATAATTACAATATTGATTTATTGCTACTCAGTATAAGACTAAACGTGCGAGATCACAATTTACATTTCACCGCATTGATTTATATGTTTGAAATTATTGTTATATACATCTGGGAGAATTTGGGACTTTAGGATAACTAAGAGATGACTAATTTACCCCCCTCTCAGCTATTTAACAATTGGTATCAGAGCATAGAGTTCTTAGAAGGAAATTTTTAAAGGACTTAAGCTAAAGATCACAAGTGTTAGAATAACTTAGAGGGGGGGGGGGGGGAAANAAGGAAATTTTTAAAGGACTTAAGCTAAAGATCACAAGTGTTAGAATAACTTAGAGGGGGGGGGGGGGTAAATCAAAGGCCTTAATAATAATTCCAAAAGATCCAACCAAAAACTTAACTCTTAAATATAATAACCTAAATTATCTTACACTCCCAAATTTCATCAAGATGTATGCCATAAATAACTTTAACAAATAGACACTACTCGGTAAGATATACTATTTATCTTTTCTTAACTTTACCGAGTAGCAGCAAATAAACTTAGAGTTAACCAACCAATCTTGTTTCAATAATGTGTAAACAAATATCAATGAAATGAAAAAAATACACATTTGTCACATATATTTTAACATGGAAATCCAATATGGGAAAAAACACCTGGGACCAGTAACCCAAAATAATTTCACTCTTATGAGGTGAGCTCGGTAAAGAGCCAACCCTGTTAAAGGTTACAATACACACTATTAAGTGTGACCTTGTTAGAGGATTTAAAACCATTTTTTCCTTTGACCTAGAACTCACTATGGTGTCAACAAGAAAACCTTTTGATACTCTTGAGTATCTCAATACAATAAGGACTGTTAAATCCAACTCGGTTAAGAGATTTTCTGAATCAATGGTTAAATTGATACAATAAATGATTTTTTAAAAATAAAACTTTGATTTGAAAATGTTTAGATCTATTTTTAGTTCAATAATACCTCTCTGATCAATATATAGTTCAGATCCTTTGCTTTCTTTGTTTCTTCTCGGTGAATGCTTTGTCCTCTATTTCTTGGTGTTTGCAGAATTCCTTGGCTCTATTCTTCAACCTGTATGATCATATCTACATGAAGAATTCTATATTCACACAAAATATATTCAAAATTACTCTTTTTGATAATGAATTCCTTTTATCTTTATATGGACATGATTAGCCACTCAATCTCCTTATTTTGTTCGTAGTTCTCTCCTTGATCCATAAAACTTGCCATGTGTTTCTTTATCTTGTAAAGCTCTCCTTTTGTTTATTCTGTAAAAATCTCCTTGATAATTATGAATAAAACATGCTTTAAATCTTCTTCCTTGCTTTAGTTTAACTGATCATTGAAAATAAATCAATCAATCAGTCAATCCCTAAATTATAGCTCTACCAACTAAGCAATTTTTTCATAATTTAACTCTAGATAAGCTCGGTCATCATCTTCAGTTATGCTCAGTCATTAACTTCAATTACTCTAGTGCTCGGTATACACTTTCTTCGTAACTCTTGCTCGGTTACTACTATATTTGGTATACACTATGAACTACTTGGTATTCACTATCACTCGATGTATATAGACTTTTTATGTTTTACCGACCACATAAACTCTGTTTCTTCATATGATCAAGGTTATGATAATATATGTATGAATAATCAAACCATATAAAGTTGACATCAATGAAAATACAATACATTAACTGATTTAATGTCTTGCATTCACTTTTGAAGCTTAGTGATCATCAACTTATCATCTTCAATCTTTCAATCAGTTATAGTTCATCAATCTCTCCCTTTGGCATTGATCACAACATTCTATGAAATATGCTATATAGAACATCCCATAACATACCAAACTTATTTCTCTATAACCAATTCAAATATCTGAATCCTAGTAAACTCTTCTATCTTAGATTTGATTTTGTTGTGTGCTATCCCTTTCTTTATTCTCTTTAATGGATAGGTGTAGAAATTATGTCTTGTGATTCTGTCTCTCCCTTTATTGTAGAATATTTTCTCCCTTTTATAGATAGATATATAGTGTTAACTCTCTCTAATTCTCTCCCTTTGATGGATGGCTATTTCATTGAATCTTTCTCTTCTTTTAATCTTAATCTCTTCTCTCTGATGGATATTTCATTGAATCTTCCTCTCCCTTTGACAACAATGCCAAAAAATATATAGCTTTGTAGTAGCCAAAAATATCTCTTGTGTGTGGTTCAGATAAGTACCTTCATTGTACTGATATATCATTACAATCCATATCTCATCTTTCATCAGCATGATTAATCTTTTGATAATGCGTAAGCTGATGCAACCTCCTAGTTAGCTTAGTGACTAGTAAATAAGGGATGAACCCCTAGTGATGTAACAAAAAGCCTTGATCTCCTACCCTATCCTCAACTAGGGGTTTCAATAGGCCTCTTCTCTAGCCTAATTAATATTCTTGACTAACCCTAACCTTCAAGGATCCCTCTCTCAAGATCCCACTCAATTTCAACTTGAGTACACCAATAAGAAAACCAAAATGCATCAACACATAGTCATAGTGCTCTTCTTTCTCTTCTTCACAAACTGATCCAAATGGATCCATAACTCTTCTATATGGAGAGGTAGTCTCCTATATTGTTAATTGGATCCAATCCAATGTCCAAAAAATCCATTTGCACTAAATCCCTAAACGAGTTCCAAGAACAAAACAAAATTCACCCAAAATAGGGCTACAAGTATTAGGCCTAATTAGGCTCTTTTCCTTCAATAACTTGTAGAAATCCTTAACAAGTTAAAAAAATATCAATGGATAGAGATACCCTTTATCAAGCTACTAAATATTTTCTAGGTCTTATTTCTCAAAAGTGTCTGTATAGTGATTCATATAATCATGCCTAAAAATTAGGGTTTTTGAGCATTAATTTTGTCTACACAAAAGAACTTGTTCTTGGCACACTAAACTCCTCTCCCAATCCTCTCCTTCAAGTTGGAGCTCCTCCACAAACCACTCTACCTCTCCACAATCATTTATTGTAGCAATTAATGCTTTCATTCCCTCCCATTAGCTTTCAAGCTTCCTATGATCCCTAGCCATGCAAGTATGGCTCGCCTAGGGCATCACATTAAAAATAGCTCCCATTATTTCTAGGTCCCCTCCCTCACTATACAATATGCACATGGACTCATCTCCTTAATCCCAAAGACCCATGTAGATTCCACAGTGGGAGGAGGTTCTATGACCCCATCTTCACCAGTTGCCTAGTTCAGACTAGTAACTGGATAGAAAATAAATTAATTTACAAGACTAACTAGAAGCTTACAAAATGGAAATCCAACACCACACATAAATTTAAAAACACCTAATCTAACACTTCCATGTATTATAGTACTCAATTCAATCCATTAAAACACCAATTTCTCAGAAAAACAATAACTATGATTGTTCTTTCTATTACCTAGTCCGTACACACACTTACAAAAACAAGACAACCATTTCAAAAGGTTGAGGATAGACTTAAGTAGTTTACCAAGAAAAAAAATGAACATTTTCATACAGTTATCAAACCAATTTCTTGAAGTTGAAATTATGCAACAAATGTTGTCAATGACAACATTCACAACTTTTACATCTTTTTGGATTTGCTATCCAAACTTGGTCATCGGTCCACCAAACTTAACCAAATTCCTATCTAAGGTGTTAGAACATTGAAATAGGACCTCAAGTCCCTTACTTGTCCAATTTTACATCATAATGCATAAAACTCCCTATTTGACCTAATATGGACAATCTTTCAAATAAGGTCACTAAGGACCTATTAAGGAATCCTAAACTCACACACTTCACACTAGGACTTGTTTAGTCCCCTTATTTCACTAGTGGTTTTGCTAGGACCACTACAAGGAAAAATAAAATATAAGCCCCAGGTTCCTTTCTAGTCCTACCTAGGTGCTCCTGTACCATAATCCCCCATAAAGTAAACTTATGTCACTCCTGTGGATAAAAAATCTTTAGAGATGTCCACCTTTTTGAAGTCTTCTTCTGCAATCCATGAGGCCTCTGATTCATGCCCATGCTTCCACTTGATTAGGTGTTCCATGTACACCTTATGCCTTGTAGTATTCTTGACTCTTGAGTCCAGAACTTTGTTAGCTTCCAACTAAGGCTTTTGAGGTAATACAGTAGTCTTAACATCACCACTGACCCCTTGACTACTTTGGCCATTCTCTACTATCTACTCTTTGAATTGGATCAAGTCTTGTATATTGAACACCAGAGATATGCTTAAATTTCCACATAGGTCTATTTTATATGCATTAGCCCCATATTTGTCTAGGATCTTTCAAGGTCCCACCCTCTTTATCAAAATTTTAGTAGGGACACTCTTTTATAACCAAGAATTGTTCAAATGAACCATCACATAGTCACCTACCTCAAACTGAATGTCTTTCCTCTTTTCATCAAATTTGGCCTTCAAATTTTGTTGACTGTCTTGGATTGTCTTCTTGACCTATTCTTGGATCTCCTTCATGGTTTGAGTGAAGTCCTCAGCATGACTAGTCTTGTATTCCATGCCTCTAAGATTCCTAAGCTCACACACACCTCTTGGGTGCATCCCATAAACTATCTCAAATGGGCTTCTCCCTATCATTATGTTCTTACTGTCATTGTATCCATACTTTGCTTGGGGAATGACCACATCCCAAATTTTAATATACTCCTTGGTTAGATACCTCAATATGTTACCCAACACTCTATTTACCACCTCAATTTGGCTATCAGTCTGAGGGTGGTAGGCTGAACCGAAAGAAAGATTGGTACCCAATCTAGTCCACCATGTCCTCCATAAATGGCTCATGAATTTCACATCCCTATCTGATACTTTACTTAGGGGAAGACCATTGATCCTCACAATCTTTGGCTTAAATAAAAAATAGGCTATGTGGCTAGCATCATTAGTCGTCTTGCAGAGTATGAAATGACCCATCTTGCTAAATTTGTCAACCACTACATAATTGTTTTCATATCCTTTCTTGGTTTTGGGTAGAGATGCTATGAATTCCATGCTCACACACTCACATGGCCTATTAGGGACTAGTAAAGGTTGATATAAACCTATGTTACTTATTCCTCCTTTGGCTTTCATGCATACAACACACTGCTCCACATATTTGTTAACATCTCTTACCAACTTTGGCCAATGGTAGAACCTTTGCACAAGCTCCAAGGTTTTGTTCATACCAAAGTGACCACTTAAAGACTCATTGTGTTTCTACTGTATGAGATTCATTCTCATAGAGCCTCTTGGCACACATAACTGGTTACCCCTAAATAACACTCCATTTTGCAAAGTAAAATATGAGAACTTGCTATGGAAATGGTTATAAAAATCAATACACACCTTGTATGCTTCCCCAAAGTCCTCATCTTCCTTGTAGAGATCTATGAAACTATCAATTCCAATGCTATTAAACTAGACTTCTTGGATTGTCAAAAACCTCCTTCTTAGTGCATTTGCAACCTTGTTGAGCTGCCATTTCTTGTGCTTTATTGTAAATGTAAATGCTTGTAAATACTCCATCCATTTCAAATGCATATTGCTTAGTTTCTCCTGAGTATTAATGTAACCAAGGGCTTTGTTGTCAGTAAACATAACAAATCCTTTGGGCAATATATAAAGCCTCCACTTTCTAATAGAATGAACTAAAGCATATAGTTCTAAGCTATAAGAAGAGTATTTCGTCTTAGCTTCATTTAGTTTCTCACTAAAGAAGGCCACTGGCCTACCTTCTTGACTCAACACACCCCCTACTTCCATCCCAATTGCATCACATTCAATAGTAGATAGTTTCTCAAAGCTAGCCAATTGTAGGATAGGTTGGGTGGTTACTTGTTTCTTCAACATCTCAAAGGCTTTTATTGCTTCTAAGGTCCACCTAAACTTAGCTTTGACTCCACCCTTGATAGTATCTAATAAAGGAGAACAAATACCACTACAATTCCTGATAAATTTCCAAGAAAATTGGGATAAGCCATGGAAACTTCTTACCTTAGTGTCTGTGGTAGGTGCTAGCTAGTTTAGGATGGCTGCAACTTTGTCTTGATACATCTTCAAAGACCCTTTGGACACTACAAAGCCCAAGTATACTAGTTCTTTCTTGAAGAACTCACATTTTTCAAGATTGATAGCTAGCTTCTCTTCATGCAATCTTGGAAACACTTCATCTACATGCTTGATATGCTCCTCCTTTGTCTTGCTAAATATCAATATATCATAAAGATATACAACTACAAACTTCCCTGTGAAGTCCTTGAGCACTTAATTCATGAGCCTCATGAATGTGCTTGGAGAATTTGTGAGGCCAAATGGAATCACAAGCCATTCATATATCCCATCTGTGGTCTTTAATGTCATTATCCATTCATCCCTTTCTTTCACCCTGATTTGGTGATAACCACTCTTCAAATCCAACTTGGTAAAATACATTGCCGCTCTAAGGAAATCCATGAGATCCTCAATCCTAGGTACAGGGAACCTATATCTTATTGTGATTTAGTTTATAGCCCTTGGATATGTGCAAAGTCTCCATTTTCCTCCCTTCTTGGATGCCAACACAACCAGGACTACACATGGACTTATACTCTTCTTGACCAAGCCTTGATCCAAGAGTTCTTGTACCTGCCTTGCCACTTCCAAATTCCAATCATGAGTTATCTTATAAGCTACCTTATTAGGCAAATATGCACTAGGGACAAATTATATATGATGACTTATCACTCTTCTAGGAGGTAAGGTAGTAGGAGTGTCATCACTCACTATGTTTTTATACTTCTCAAGCAATACTTGTATCTCTGATGGTAATGTCTCCTTGAGTGGTTTTTCTTCCTGCATAGGTTTTATCACAATATCATATCCTTCATTCTCATCATCCTTGAGATCCCTTACAAAATCCTTTCCACTACACAACATAACATCAGGATTCTTGGACTATCGCTCTTCCTCTTCTAGCAAAGACTAAATCTTGAAAGTTATGCCTCCTTTCTTGAATGTTATATAATTCTCTTTCCCATCATATATTGCCCCATTATCAAATTTCCAAGGCCTTCCTAATAGAAAATGGAAAGCATCCATTGGTAGGATGTCATACAAGATTTTATCCTTATGCCCTACTATGGAGAATTCAACCCATGTCTTCTCATTCACTAATACACTTTGGCCTTTGTTGAGCCATGTCACCTTATAGGGATTTACATGGGCTACTTTGTTCAACTTGAGTTTGTTGACTGCTTCCTCTGTGATGATATTATCAGTGGAACCAGAGTCAACTATCACCTTACAAACTTTTGCAAGGATCTTGCATCTTATCCTAAATAAAGCCCTCCTATGCTTGGGTTCATCCTTACTTGGTTGTCTTATCAATACCCTTCTAAACATTAAGTTCTCACCCATCTCTGAATCTAGATGGTCAATCTCAGGAGCTTTGACACTTGAAGTGTCTTCATGGGCATATGCTATTCTTTTATCACTGTTTGTTGCAATAGGCTTGTCAAGAAATCTATATGTTGGGTGACCTATTTGACCATAGTTGTAACACTTCATACTTGCAAAGTATGAGTTAATTCTACCTCCTCTTCCTCTGCTAGGTCCTTGACTACCTCTACCTCTGTGATATCCTCATCTTGGAGTTCTTTCCCTACTATGGCTCTATTAATTCATTCTCACCTTGATTCCTTTGCTCATTGCCTCTATCTTGATAGCCTCCTCTTTTCCCCCTTTGGTCTCTTCCTCTACCTTTTTTCTTGAAGTTAGAGTCACCTTTCTTCTTGTTCTTTTCGTCCACTCTTAGGGATAATTCATGACACATTTGAACTCTAGTTGATGTCCACAAACTGATTTCTTCTTAGATGTTCCATTTCAAACCACCCAAGTACCTTGCTACCTTGATAGAATCCTCTTCTTGTTGCTTGGATCTAAGATACAACCTTTGGAGTTCCTCTATATAAGAGGCCACATCTAGGTCTTTCCTCTTCAAATTATGTCTTTTCCTATGGAGTTGAATCTTAGTCTTCTGGTAGATAAATCTCCTTTAGCTTGGTTACCATTGACTTCCAATTGGCTATGGGATGCTTACTCAATCTAACCCTCTCATCTTGAAGGTATTTCCACAATTTTAGGGCTGACCCTCTGAGTCTTTATTTTTCCACCTTGAGCTTTTGTGCTTCACTTACTCCTTCACACTCGAAATGGTTCTCCATTCCTTGAATCCAATCCATCACTACTTCAATATCCATATTTCCACTAAATAGTGGTATACCCTCCAATGCCTTTCCTCCTAGGTCTTTTATGGATTTCATAAAGGGCTCTTCATTCAAGACAAGGTCTGGTTAAGGGATAAGGTCTTCTTCAACAACCTTTTTACCCCTATCATAGCTTTCCACTTTCTTGTTTCTAGCTGCTACTTTTACAACTTCTTCTATCCTTATTTTCATTCCTTCCAAGGATTCTTCAAGGAGTCTGTTCTTCTCCTTTTTCTCATCCACCACTTTATCTAGCTCTACATTTGTTAACATGATTGACTCTACTAGTGATTCACTAGTAGTTGTAGACATACACTGATTTCCCATGTCTAACTTTCTCTAATACCACTCTAATGTAACAACAAGCCTTGCTCTCCTACCATATCCCCAACTAGGGTCTTCAATATGCCTCTTCTCTTGCCTAAGTATGTTTCTTCACTAACCCTAACCTTCAAGGATCCCTCTCTCAAGATCCCACTCAATTTAAGCTTGAGTACACCAACAATAAAACCAAATGGCTTCAACACTTAGCCATAGTTCTCTTCTTTCCCTTCTTCACAAACTGATCCAAATGGATCCAGAACTCTTCCATATGGAGAGGCAGTCTCCTATATTGTTAATTGGATCCAATCTAATGTCAAAATTTATTTTTTGCATTGAAACCATAAATGTGTTCCAAGAACAAAGCCAAATTCACCCAAAATAGGGCTACAAGCATTAGGCCTAATTAGGCTCTTTTCCTGCAATAAATTGTGAAAATCCTTAACAAGTTGGAAAGCTAGAAATGGATACAGATACCCTTTATCAAGACACTAAATATTTTTTAGGTCTTATTTCTCAAAAGTGTCTGGACAGTGACTCCTATAATCATGCCTAAAAATGTGGGTTTCTAAGAATTAAGTGTGTTTGCACAAAAGAAATTGTTCTTTGCACACTAAAATCCTCACCCAATCATCTCCTTTGAGTTGGGTCTCTTTCACACACCACTCTACCTCTCCATAATAACTGATTGAAGCAATTAATGCTTTCAATCCCTCCCATTAGCTCTACAATTTCCTGTGATCCCTAGCCATGCAACTCTGGCTCACCTAGGGAATCAAATTAAAAACAAATCCCATGCTTTCTGGGGCCCTCCCTTTCTTTACAATATGTACATGGAGTCATCTCCCTAATCCCAAAGGCTCATGTAGATTCCATGATAGGAAGAGGATCTACAACCCCATCTTCACCAGTTGCCTAGTTCAAACCAGCGACTGGACATAAAACATATAATTTACAAGACTAACTAGAAGCTTACAAAATGGAAGTCCAACACCACACAAAAATTTAAAAACACCTACTCTAATACTTCCATGGATTACAATACTCAATTCAATCCATTAAAACATCAATTTCTCAAAAAAACAATAACTATGACTATTCTTTCTAATACCCTTTCAAAAGGTCGAGGATATCCTTAATTAGTTGACCAAGATAGAAAATCAACAGTTTCAAATAGTTATGAAACCAATTTTTCAAATTTGCAATTATGCAATAAATGTGGTCAATGTTGTCAATGATAACTTTTACATCTTTTTGGATTTTCTATCCAAGCTTGGTCATCAGTCCACCAAACTTAACCAAATGCCTATCTAAGGTGTTATAACATTGAAATAGGATCTCAATCCCCTTAATTGTCCAATTTGACATCATAATGCATAAAACACCCTATTTGACCTAATGTGGACAATCTTTTAAATAAGGTCACTAAGGACCTATTAATGCATCCTAAACTCACACACTTCACACTAGGACTTGTTTAGTCCCCTTATTGCACTAGTGGTTTGGCTAGGACCACTACAAGCCAAAAACAAAATAGAAGCCCTAGGTTCCTTTCTAGCCCTACCTAGGTGCTCCTGTGCCACCTATTCTATTCCTTAGGTATTCAAATGTATCTTTTGGAAATGGTTTTGTTAATATGTCTGCTAGTTGTTCTTTGGATTGTACATGTTCTAGTATTACCTATTTCTCTTTTACTTTTCCCCTTAAGTAATGATACTTAATAGATATGTTCTTTGTCTTAGCATGCATCAAAGGGTTCTTTGAGATGTTGTTAGCACTAGTATTATATCAATAGATAATTATATGGTCAAAAATTTCCTCATTCATACCTTTCATCAATTTCTTGATCCATGCAATGTTAGAACAATATGCAGTAGTAGCTACATATTCTTCTTCTGCAGTTGATTGAGATATGCATCCTTTCTTTTTACTTATCCATGTTACAAATCTATCACCCATAAATAATTCTTCTCTTGTAGTTCTCTTTCTATCATCTATGTTTCCATCCCAATCAGTATCAGTATAAACTTGTAGCTAAAATTTTCCTTCTTTATTGTACCACAAACCATAGTCTTTAGTATTATTCAGACATCTCAAAATTATTTTAATAGCATTCATGTATGAGTCCCTAAGGCTATCATAGAATCTTGAAAATATACCAACTGCATGTGCTATATCAGGTCTAGTGTGTACAACATACATTAGTTTACCAATCATAGATCGGTATAAGGTTTGATTTACCGTGGTTGTCTTGTCTTCCTTTGTTAATTTGCATCTAGTTTCCATAGGTATTCCAACTAGTTTGGAGTCCTCCATCTTGAATATCTTCATATATTCTTTGATGTATTTGGATTGTATGATGTAGATTCCTTCATCCTGTTGTATAATTTGTAGAAAAAGAAAAAAAATGATCTCTCCAAACATTGACATTTCAAATTCTTCGCTTATTTCATCATAAAATGACTTGTATAGCATATCATTACCTCCAAATATGATATCATCAAAAAATATCTCAGCAATCAAAGTCTTATCATCAATATCTCCTTTCAAATACAGATTACTATTGTCATTTGTTCTGTCAAATCCAATACTAATGAGATAAGTGTGAATTCTTTCATACCATGCTATTGGTGATTGTTTCAATCCATACAAGGCTTTGTGTAGTTTACAAACCATGTTTATTTTGTTAGGATCAAAAAACCCTTAATGTTGTTCAATGTATACCTCCTCTTCTAGTATTCCATTTACAAATGCAGATTTGACATCCATTTGGTATACTTTGAATCCTTAAAAAGAAGCATAAGAAAGTATAATTCTTACTCCCTCTAATCTAGCAATGGGTGCAAAGGTTTCTCCATAATCAATACCTTCTTCTTGTGCATACCCTTTGCCTACCATTATTTCTTTGATCCTTGTGACTTCTCCATTCTCTTTAAGTTTGTTTCTAAAAATCCATTTGGTGCCAATGACATTTTTGTCACTCGGTCTAGGTACTAATGTCCATGTTTTATTCTTCTCAATCTTTTCAATCTCTTCATTCATTGTATTAACCCATTCTTGATTTTCAAGTGCAATATTAACATATTTATGCTCAAAATCATAAATCAAACATCTATAGTTAAGTGACTTACTTCTTTTTCTCATTCATGCTCTTTTGTCCCCAATGATTGTGTCATGTGGATGGTGTCTTCTGACATGTTTACAAAGTATAGGTTTAGATCTATGTTCTTCATTTTGATCTTCATCACTTGGCTCAACATTGTGAGCATTTTTTTGATTCTCGGTGTGTGCAGCCTATTTCTCAGTTCCATTGTTCTATTGCTCAGGCAAGATGTCAGGTTCTTCTATGTACACAAATCTGTTGTAATCTTCAGGTTCCTTTCTTCTTTCCTCATCATTTTTCTCAGAAAAATTTATCCACTTTAACATTTGCACTTTCAATTATTTTGTTAGAATATTTTACCAGACATTTATTAGATTTTCTTTTAGTAGAATATGATGACATGTAATTGATTGAGTGTTTGATAATGTTAAGTTGAAAGATAATGCAACTCATTAAATCAGTTAATGAAGTGTATTGTCATTGATGTCAGCTTGATATCATTTGTACAGTCATGTACATAATTCCAAAGACATCACAGAACCAAAGGAACCAAATTTATTCTTTCAGCAATGCATAAAATTCAAGCATTCACTAAGTGACAAACAACACCAACAGAGTGCACACCGTCAGATAGAGCAAAGAACAATAGTCACAATGATACCTGATGATCAGAAGAATAGTGTTTTGTTACAAATAAAAATCATAGAATTCTCGATGAACAAAGTCAGAAGGTTTCCAGATGAGCTAAAGACTCAAAGTGCCCGACAACCAAAGATACATAGTTGCTCAATGAGTAAAATTCAATGATGCCCAACAGACAGATATCACGAAGATAACTAGAGTATCACCGATGGATAAATCAGTTGTCACTAACAACTAATTGCAGTGGTGACCAACATAATAGAGAGTTTAGAAAACAAAAAAATATCTAGCTGTTAGAGCTAAATATAGACTTAAGTGGTTGTCTACTTTGTTTTATTTGACCAAAGATAAGTTATTGATTTAAAGTTGATTTATACAGTTGGAAAGAAGATATCTATGAGACAAATCAGGAGTTATGCTTTAAATCTAATTGGCTGGATTGTTTATCATGCCAAGATTCAAGAACCAAGAACTAATGAATATTATGTCTATATACAAGAAAATATTAATTAATTTATGGATGGGATTAAGGGGAGTGAATAGAAAGAGGACGCTGAAGAGAAACTGATGAAGAACAACTTCATGCAGTGCTGATCAAACAAGCTGAAGGAAGAGCTAAGGAATTCTGTAGACACCAACGAATAGTGAACACAACATCATAGAGAAGAAAGTGTGGAGCACAAGGATTGAATTGATACATTGGTCAGAGAGGTAATGTATTTAAATAGATTTGAAAATCTGCAATTCAAGTTTCAATATGAATAGGTCATAGTGTTTCAGTTTAACCATTGAAGCATCAAGTCTCTTAACCGAGCAGAACTTAACAGTCTTCTATATATTGAGGTACATCTCAAGGAGTGCCAAAAAGGTTGATTCAGGAAAGTAGCATTGGACTTGCATGATATTTATTGAAAGTCTAAGAAGGAGCTTGATTCAAGGATGGTAGCAATAGATGTCCGATACTAAGTGAAAAAATCTATGTATAAAATCTTGTAACAAGGTTGCACTTAACAATGTGTTTGTAACCTTTAACAGGGTTGGCTCCTAATAGGGCTCACTTTAGAAGACTGAAAATTTGGGGTACTGATTCTAGTGGTTATTCCCTTAATAGGGTTTCCACGTTAAAATTCATGTGTTATGTGTGTATGATTCATTTCTTTATTGTTTTGCATCTTACATAGCTAACTCTGGATTGGTCAGTATACTCTCCTTATTTATTGAGTTTCGGTAGTAGTTATACTGCTTATCAACAATCAAGAAAGAATAAGGATTGACAAAGAAAAGTGATAGACATTTAATCATTATTAGTATTTCATGGCATGCATCTTGTAGTGACATAATAATCTAAGATTTATTGATTGGTGGTTAAGTTTGAAGGATAAATTTTTGAGGCCACTGATTCACCCCCCCTCTTAGTTATTACTAACAATTGGTATCAGAGCTTGTGTGCTTAGAAAGGAAGGTTTCAAGACCTAAGCTAAAGATCACAAAATGAACAGACAAGATGTGCCCAAGCTAAACAAAGATAACTTTACTTCATGGCAAAGCAGGATAAGATTCCACTTATCAGGTATTGGTAATGATGTTACTTAATTCCTAGATATTGAATATGTGTTTCCCATAGGAGTATTAATAGTAGATCAATTGAGAGAGAATCATGAGCACAACTGCATGGTCATAGAGCTTTCTTCCTCAGTCTCTGATGCTAAATTTGAAGATGTCAAAGATTGCAAAAATGCAAAGAAGATGTGGGACAAACTGAACCTTGTACATGGAGGTGATAAAAATGTTCTAAGAGCCAAGGCAAAAAGCCTTAGAGGAAATTTTGATGATCTTAGAATGAAAGAAGGAGAAAAAATCAAACAATACAGAAAAAGAATCAAAGAAGTAGTCAATGCTATACGAGGAGTTGGAGGTACACTTTAAGAGGAGACAGTGGTAAGAAAAATCTTAAGAACTTTACTGCCTATATATACTATTAGAATTTTTTCCTTTCAAGAAATGAGAGCAGTAGCAAATAATAAATTTACTCTTGATAGTTTAATTGGTAGACTAATTTCATTTGAGATGAGTAACTTTGATAATAGTGTCTTACAAAACTTAGAGTCTACATTTAAATCTTCTATGAGAATAAGAAAATCAAGTCATAGACACACATCTAGAAGAGATAGTGAAAGTGAAAGTGAAAAAGAAGATCTATATGAAATAGAAGCACTTATGGCTAGAATAATGCAAAGAGACAAAGGTAAATACAAAGGCAAGTTACCACTTGTATGATTTAATTGTAAAGAGATTGGACACTTTTCTACAAGATGTCCTAACAGAAGAAAAGATGACAGAGTTAATGACATATCTTTTGAGAAGAAACCTAACAGAGGTGATAACAAAGATTATAGAAGTTATCGACAATCAGAAAGAAGAGATACCCGAGACTACAAGGACAAAGGCTAGAAATCCAGCTACCTAGCTACTTGCAAAGATGAAGATACTGACACCAAACCTGACGAAGGCATCGAGATGGTGTTTATGGCTATGAAAGATGATTTAGATGAAGATGAAAGGTATGTAAAAACTGGACTCGTATCTAAGGTTAGAAAGAATGATATCTGGATTATAGATAGTGGCTGCACTCACTATATGACCGGTGACAAAGAAAAGTTAAACACTTTTGAGTATTACAATGGTGGTACAACAAGAATGGGTAATGATATGCCTTGTCCAATTGAAGGTAAAGGAACTATACTATTGAATAACCTCATTAAATGTGAAAATGCTTATTGGGTAAAATGATTGAATTATAATCTGTTGAGTGTTTCTCAGCTAAATAATTCAGGTCACAGAGTAGCATTTGAGAATAAGAAGGCAAATATCTTCAATGAATCAGGAAGATTGATTGGTACCAGTGAACAAACAAAAGGTAACTTATTCTATCTAAATGATACTAACACCACTTGCTTAATGAATATAAATGAAGACATATGATTGTGGCACAAAAGATTGTGTCATGTTAATTTTGACAACATGATGAAAATAAGAAGGAGAAATGTAAGAGGCTTACCGACGATGTCAAAGCCCGACAACATCATGTGCAAGAATTGTCAAAAAGGTAAGATGAAAAAGTCTAGTTTCAAAAGTAAAACCCATACATCTAATGATATTCTAGAATTATTCCATACTAATCTATGTGGACCAATGAGGATGAAGAGTTATTATGGAGATAGATATTTTATTCTCTTTGTTGATGATTACTCTAGAATGATGATAGTCATGTTTCTAAAAGATAAATATGAAGCATTCAAGATGTTTAAATGGTATAAGGATATGTAGGAGAAATAAAGTGGTAAGGATTTTAAATGCTTGAGATCAGATAGAGGAGGAGAGTTTATATCCAATGAATTCACTAATTTATACAATGAGCATGGTATAAAAAGATAGGTTTCAGCACCAAGAACACCACAACAAAATGGGATTGTTGAGAGAAGGAATAGATACATAGTTGATTGTGCTAGAACATTGATGATAGAGAAAGGAATCACCCAAATCTTCTAGAGGGAATTTGTCAGTACTATTGTCTACACATTAAACAAAGTACAATTAAAGAAGGACACAAAGAAGACACCCTATGAGCTATGGTATGGTAAAACACCCAATGTAAGTTACTTCAAAATCTTTGGTAGTCAATGTTATACCTGAAAGGATGATAGAAATGGAAAGCTTGACACCAAGAGTGATGAAGGCATCTTTCTAGGGTGCTCCACCAAAAGAAAGGCTTATAAATGTCTTATTAAGGCTTCTAACAAAATTGTTGAAACTGGAAATGTGAAGATAGATGAATTTTCAGAAAATAATGAGCTGGAAAGCACAAAAGAACCAAAGGAATACAACAAGTTTGTATACTATGAAGAACCTAACACTTTTCCCAAGCAATAGTGCTTAATTCTATAGCAACAGAATGTTGTAACCGACGGTCTGGCTACAAATACCGACAGTCGGGAAAATAATCAAAATAATGTACAAAGTGATGAAGAACATAATGAAGGATAAAATGATGATCGAGATGATAAAAAAAGATCTAAATCATTTCTTGTTAGATATGTAAGAAGGAACCATCCATAGATCTAGATCATAGGAAATAAGAAAGCTGGTACAAGAACAAGAAGTCTCTAACCACAAGTTGTTTAATTTGTGAGTTTGAACCAAAATCTATCAATGCCACACTTGATAATGAAGAATGGATAAGTGCTATAAATGATGAGATTGAGAAGATTGAGGAAAATGAGACATGGTCACTTGTATGAAGACCAGATGACAAGAATGTCATCGGTACTAAATGGATATTCAAGAACAAGCTAAATGAGAATGGAGAAGTCACAAGAAACAAAGCAAGACTAGTATGCAATGGGTATGCACAAGAGGAAGGTATTTACTATGGAGAGACCTTTGCACCCATTGCTAGGACAGAAGGTGCATGAATACTACTTGCTTATTTTGTATTCAAAGGATTCAAGGTATACCAGATGGATGTCAAGTCATCATTCCTAAATGGAATACTTGAAGAAGAGGTATACATTGAACAACCAGAAGGGTTTTTAGATCTAGACAAGAGAAACATGGTATGTAGACTTCATAAAGCCTTGTATGGATTGAAACAAGCTCCCAAAGCCTAGTATGAATGACTTCATTCCTATCTTATAAGTATTGGATTTGTAAGGACTAGTGAAAACAATAATCTTTATTTGAAGGAAGATACTGATGCTAACACTTTGATTGCTGAAATAGTTTTTGATGACATCATATTTGGAGGCAATGATATGCTATGCAAATCATTTTCTAATGAGATGAGAAAAGAGTTTGAGATGTCGACATTTGGAGAGATCAAATTATTTCTTGGTCTAGAGATCATGCAACAATGTGAAGGTATTTTTATTACACAGTCCAAATACATTAAAGAAGTCATGAAAATATTCAAGATAGAAGATTCCAAGCTAGTTGGAACATTGATGGCTACTAGATGTAAGTTGACAAAGGAGGACAAGACATCATAGGTAAATCAAACTTTGTACAGATCAATGATTGGAAAACTCATGCATGTTGTACACACTAGACCAGATATTGCACATAAAGTAGGAATAGTTGCAAGATTTTCTGCTAATACCAGAGAATCACATATGACTTCTGTGAAAAGAATTTTAAGATATATGAAGAATACTGAGGAATATGGCTTATGGTATAGAAGAGAAGGAAAATTGGAACTTAAGGTGTTTACCAATGGTGATTGGGATGGAAATCTTGATGACCAGAAGAGCACAAATGGAGGATCATTCTTTATGGGTGACAGACTTGTCACATGGATTAGCAAAAAGAAAGGATGCATCTCTCAGTCTACTGCAGAAGCAGAGTATGTTGTTGCTACTGCAAATTTCTCAAATATTGCATGGTTCAAATAGTTACTGAAAGGTATGCATATGAAGATCCTAGAACCAGTAATTATCTATTGTGATAACACAAGTGCAATAAACATTTCCAAGAATCTAGTCATGCATGCTAAGACTAAACACATTACCATAAAGTATCATTATTTGAGAAATCAAGTTCAAGCAAAGGAGGTGACACTTGAGTATGTGCAATCCAAAGAACAATTAGCTAATATCTTCACCAAGCCATTGCCCAAGGATGTATTTGAGTACTTGAGAAAGAGACTAGGGGTCAGACCCTTGTCTACTGGTCATTAAGATGACTAGAAGGCTAAATCAGCCTACATATTATCAGAATATCATTAATGTTGATGCAAGCAAAGAAATGAACTTCAAGGGTACATCTATATATAGACAGGTATATATCATCACCCAGCACCAGAGTATATTATTATATTATTGATGGATAAGGGAAATTCAAGGAATATATTATGGATGGAGAGAAATGATTGTTTGAAATTAATGTTAGATATTTGTTTGGAATTGTTGTCAAAGGGAGAGAGATTATCCATATTATCACATTCTTTAGAAAAGAATCATATTATCCATTATGAAATTACTCCAATAGGGAGAGATTATATCCTTAGGGAGAGAAATTGTATGGGAAAATTATTCAAAGGGAAAGTTGTTGACAAGAGAAAAAGACATCAAACAGAGAAGAATAGTCAAGGGAGAGAAATTGACAAAAGGAGAAAACACAACACATTAGAAGACAAAGAGCTGCAAGAATCAAATCTAAGCTAAAACAGAGCTTACCGATCCTCAAACATTTATCGGTTAACAAAACAAAAAGATTGGTAGTTTGATGAATCTCAACTGTTGTATTTCATATTGTATTAGAAATAGTATAGTGTGATAATATAGTATGTTTCCATCAATGCCAAAGGGAGAGATTGATGAAATGTAACTGATTGAATGTTTGATAATGTTAACTTGAAAGATAATGCAAGTCACTAAATTAGTTAATGGACTGTATTTTCATTGATGTCAACTAGATATCATCTGTATAGTCATGTACATAGTTCCAAAGACTTCAGAGAACCAAAGGAACCAAAGTTATGCTTTCAGCAATGCATAAAAGTCAAGTATTCACTAAGTGACAAACAGCACTGACAGAGTGCATACCGTCGGACAAAGCAAAGAAGAATAGTAATAGTGATACCCAATGATCAGAAGCATAGTGTTTCTTGACAAAGAAAAACCACAAAATTCCTGACAAACAAAGTCAAAAGGTTGCCCGACGAGCTAAAGACTCAAAGTGCCCAACGACCAAAGATACATAGTTGTCCGACGAGTTAAATTCTAATGATGCCCAATGGAAAGCTATCATGAAGCTAACTGGAGTCTCATCGATGGATCAGTCAGTTGTCACCAACGACTAACTATAGTGGTGATGAATAGAATAGAGAGTTCATAAAATGACAAAATATCTAGCTGGCAGAGCTAAATATAGACTTAACTAGTTGTCTACTTTGTTTTATTCGACCAAAGATAAGTGATTGATTTAAATCTGATTTGTATAGTTGGAAAGAAGATATCTATGAGACAAATCAAGAGTTATTCTTTAAATCTAATTGGCTAGATTTTTTATCACACCAAGAATCAAGAACCAAGAAACAATGAATATTATGTCTATATAAGAGACAAGTTTAATTCAATTACAGATGGGATTAAGGCGAGTGAATAGAAAGAGGATGATGAAGAGAAAATAATGAATAAAAAATTCATGCAGTGCTAATCAAACAAGCTAAAGGAAGAGCTGAGGAATTCTGCAGACATCGACGAACAATGAGCACAACATCACAGAGAAGAAAGTGTGGAGCACAAGGATTGAATTGATACATTGGTCAGAGAGGTAATGTAATTAAATAGATATGAAAATCTACAATTCAAGTTGCAATATGAATAGGTCATAGTGTTTCAGTTTAACCATTGAAGCATCAAGTCTCTTAACTGAGTAGGAATTAACAGTCTTCTATACATTGAGGTACATCTCAAGGAGTGCCAAAAAGGTTGATTCATGAAAGTAGCATTGGACTTGTCCAATACCTATTGACAGTATAAGAAGGAGGTTGATTGAAGGATGGTAGCAATAGATGCTTGATACTAAGTGACAACCTCTATGTATAAAATCCTCTAACAAGGTCACACTTAACCGTATGTTTGTAACTTTTAATAGGGTTGGCTCCTAACAGGGCTCACTTCAGAAGAGTGAAAATTTGGGGTATCGGTCCTAGTGGTTTTTCCCTTAATAGGGTTTCCACATTAAAATTCATGTGTTATGTGTGTACGATTCATTTCTTTACTGTTTTGCATCTTACATATCTAATCTAGATTAATCGGTATACTCTACTTATTTATTGAGTTTTGGTAGATAATTATACTGCTTATCGGTAATCAAGAAAGAATAAGGATTGACAGAGAAAACTGACAGACAGTTAATCATTATTAGTATTTCATGGCATTCATCTTGTAGGGACATAATAATCTGATATTTATTGATTGGTGGTTAAGTTTGAAGGATAAATTTTTGAGGCCACTGATTCACCCCCCCCTCTCAGTTATTACTAACAGAATATCGTAGAAATATTCCTTCATCACTTTTAGAGTCATGTTTCCCATTTATATCATCTTTGAGTATATGAAAATGACTTCCAAAAACTCTAAAGTAACTAACATTTGGTGTGTATCCATGCCATAGCTCATAAGGTGTCTTATTTGTGTCTTTCTTCAATTAGACTTGGTTCAGTGTATAGACAAGAGTACCTACAGCTTCTCTCTAGAATGTTTGTGAGATACCTTTTTCAATAATAAGGGTTCCAGCACAATAAAAATTTGATCTATTCCTCCTTACAGAAATCCCATTTTGTTGTAGTTTTCTCGGTGCAGAAACCTGTCTTGTAATCTTATGATCATTACACAAGTTAGTAAAATCATCATAAATAAATTCTCCTCCTCTATGTGATCTTAAACATTTCAGTTCTTTTCCACTTTGTTTTTAAAATTTAGCTTTATACCATGTGAACATCTTAAGCACTTAAAATTTCTCTTTTAAGAACATGACAGTCATCATCCTAGAATAGTCATCAACAAATAGAATAAAGTATTTATCACCATTATAGCTCTTTCTTCTCATTGGTCCACATAAGTCAGTATGGACTAACTCTAGAATAACATTATATGTGTAGCTTTTTCTCTTGGAACTAGACTTTTTCATTTATCCTATTTGATAATTCTTGCACATAACATGGTCAGGCTTTGAAATACTCGGTAAGCCTTTCACTTTTCTTTTCTTACTTATCTTAACCATGTTGTCAAAATTCACATGACATGACCTTTTATGCCACAACCAAACCTCTTCATTTCTAGCTAATAAACAAGTGGTCTCAATATCATCAAGATAGAATAGATTACCTTTTGTTTGTTCACTAGTACCGATCAACTTTCATGTTCCATTATAGATCATTGCCTTTTTGTTATGAAATGCAACTTGGTGTCTTGTGTTATTCAGCTGGAAAACGCTGAACAGATTATAGTTAAGTCCTTTGACCCAATATTCATTTTCACATTTGATCAAATTATTCAACATGATGGTACCTTTTCCTTCATTTAGGCAAGGTGATTCATTACCCATCCTAACTGATCCACCATTATAATAGTCAAAAGTTTCAAAATTTTCTTTATCTCTAGTCATGTGATGAATATAGCCACTATCAATAATCCAGACATCATTTTTTCTAACTTTAGATATGAGTGTTGTTTAAACATACATTTATTCTTCATCTAAATCATCCTTCATAGCAACAAATACTAACTCAATATCTTCATCGAAATCAGTGTCAGAATTTTCAGCTTTGTTCTCAACCAAGTAACAAGCCTTCTTTCCTTTTTCCTTTTAATCTTGGTTATCTCTTATACCAGAAATTCAATTTCTTTTGTAGTCTTGTTCATCACTTCTTTCATACTTATTTTCATAAGATCTGTCATTGTTTCTTTCATCCTTTCTCTTGTTAGGGAATCTAGTAGAAAAATGTCCAATTTCTTTGCAATTAAAACAAACCAATGGTAATTTACCTTTATATCTTCCTTTACCTCTATGTAATCTCCTAGCCATTAGTGCTTCAAGTTAATCAAGCTCTTGTTCATCACTATCACTCTCACTATCATTTCTCATAGTGTGTTTGTTACTATATTTTCTTTTTTTCAGAGAAGACTTGAATGCAAACTCAATAGTAGGTAAGACATTGTTGTCATAGTTGTTCATCTCAAATGAAATAAGTATACCAATGAAACTATCAAGAGTAACATTGTTATCTTCTACTGCTCTCATTTCTTGAATTGTAGATACTCTAATAGCATAAACATGTAGTAAGGTTCTTAGAATTGTACTTACAACTGCTTCTTCAAGTACTCCTAATCCATCGATAGCATTAACAACTTCTTTGATTCTATCACTATACTGAGTGATGTTCTCTCCTTCCATTCTCAGGTCATTAAATTTCCTCTTAGAATTTCAGCTTTATCTCTCAACACATTGGTATCTCCTTCATGTACTAGCTTTAGTTTGTCCCACATTTCATTTGTAGAGGTGCATGATTTCACATCCTCAAATTCAATATCGGTTAGTGAAGAAGCAAGTTCTATCATAATAGAATTGTGTTCATGTTTCTCCCTCAATTGATCAATAGTCAGAGGTCCAGTAGGTGTAACATATTCAGTATCCATGTGTTGTGTTACATCATTTCCAATACTAGATAGATGAAGTCTTATCCTACTTTTCCATGATGCAAAGTTGTCCTTTTTCAACTTAGGCACATCCCTTTTACTCATCTTGTGATCTTTATCTTAAGTCCCTTTAAACTTTTCTTCCAAGCACCAAATCTCTAATACCAATTGTTAGAATAATTGAGAGGGGGGGGCGGGGGGGTGAATCAAGGGCCTTAATAATAACTACAAAAGATCCAACCAAAAACTTATCTCTTAAATATAATACCCTCAGTTATCTTAGAGTCTCAAATTTCATCAAAATATATGCGATATATAAATTTAAAAAATATACACTCCTCGGTAAGATATATTGTTTATCTTTTCTTTACTTTACTAGGTAGCAGTAAATAAACTTAGAGCTAACCGACCAATCGAGTTTCAATAATGTGTAAAACAAAATATCAATGTAATGAAATATATACACATTTGACACATAGATTTTAATGTAGAAACCCAATATGGGTAAAATTTCCTAGGACCGGTAAGCCAAAATAATTTCACTCTTATGAAGTGAGCTTAGTGAATAGCCAACCCTATTAAAGGTTACAATAAAAACTATTACGTGTGACCTTGTTAGAATATTTAAAACCAACAATTTTTCCTTTGACCTAGCACTCACTATGCTAGCAATAAGAAAAACTTTTGATACTCTTGAGTATCTCAATACAATAAGGACTGTTAAATCCCACTCGGTTAAGATATTTTTGGAATCAATGGTTAAACTGATACAGTAAATGATCTGTTCAAAATAAAACTTTGATTTGCAAATATTCAGATCTATTTTTAGTTCAATAATACCTCTCTGATCAACATACACTTTAGTTCCTTTTTTTATTTCTTTCTTCTTCTCAGTGAATGCTCTGTCATCTCTTGCTCGGTGTTTTCAAAATTCTTTGGCTCTATTTTCAACCTGTATGATTAGATCTACATGAACAATTCTATCTGCACACAAAATATATTCAGAATTCTTCTTTTTAATAATGAATTCCCTGTTTCTTTATGTAGACATGATTAGTCGATCAATCTCCTTGTTTTTTTCATAGCTCTCTCCTTGATCTGTAAAACTCGCTATGTGTTTCTTTATCCTGTAAAGCTCTTCTTTAGTTTTATTCCATAAAAATATCCTTAACAACTATGAATAAAATGTGCCTTAAATCTTGTTCCTTGATTTAGTTTAACTGATCATTAAAAATAAAGCAATCAATCAGTCCATCCCTAAATTGTAGCTCTATCAGCTAAGCAATTGTGTCATTCTTTAACTCTAGTTAAGCTCGATCATCATCTTCAGTTATGTTGGGACATTAACTTTAGTTATTGAAGTGCTTGGTATACACTTGATCAGTAACACTTTCTCAGTTACTACTATGCTCGATATACACTGTGAATTTCTCGGTGTTCACTGTCACTCGGTGTCTACAAATGTTTTTATGTTTTACCGACCACATAAACTTTGTCTCTTCAGATCTTCAAGGTTATGATAATATGTGTATAAATAATCAAACCATATCAAGTTGAAATCAATGAGAATACAATACATTAACTTATTTAATGTCTTGCATTGAATTTTGTAGCTCGGTGATCATCAACTTATCATCTTCAAGCATTCAATCAGTTATAGTTCATCAAAAAGATGTATAAGAGAGATGCACTGAAGATGAACAAGGAGAACTTATCAACATGGAAAATAAGAATGAGACTATACATATCAGAGATTGGAGATTATTTAACACTATACTTGGATAATGAATTCATCCTACATACTAGACCTTTAACTGTTACTTAGATGAAAAAAACATGAACACAACACTATGATGGTAGAAATTTATTCTTCCCTTACTAATGTTGAATTTGAGGATATCAAGACATGTACATCTCCCAAGAAGATGCAGGACAAGATTAAAATAGTTTATGGATGGGATGAAAATTTACAAAGAGTGTTGGGATTAATGGGGAGTGGGACTCAGAGGGGAGGGGTGAATCAGTACCTCTAAAAAATTTTACTCTTTTCACCATTCATCATTTGTAATCATTCTTTACTATATTACCAACCATTACTGTTTCTCTTTCTTATGCATGTAATATTAAATCATGATCTTTAATTTTTTGCAACATTCATACAAAAATTCATGAAAGTAATAAACACAGAACACAAGATTTGATATCGCAGAAAACTCTTGTTAGGAAGTAAAACCTGCGGTGGGGATGGTATCCACAAAACTTCAGTATCTGCAGAATGGAAGGGAGCCATTAAAGGCTTATAGATGGTCACTTATAATGATCTACCCTATTAGGAGTATTAAAGTGGAGACATGTTAAGATCTACTTTGTTAAGATCTTTAGCAACAGTGATTTAAGTGTGCACTCGGTTAAGCGATTTGCAATAGGATTGTTAGGTCCACATTTCTTGAAAGGATTTCTTAAGTGTACTACACTTGCTAGAATGAGTAAATATGTTTGACCTGACTATATGCAATCTAAAATTGGTGATCACAGATCCATCAAAGCTCTCATAATAAGAATATCGTCTTAAGTGACTGATTAATACCTTTCTCTGCTCGCTGGTAGCCTGTGTTCTTGTTCTTGAAACTGATTTAATTATTTTTTGTCCTTCTACATGAAATCTCTTGTCTAGTCCTTAGATTCTCTCAGTGGCTACAATCATCATCAAACAAAAACATGTTCACAATAGATTGAGAATCTATTTATAGAAGTATTTAACCTATTCTAGAATCACGCTTTACAATATTAACTCTTAGATCCAAGGTTTACAACTTGGCCTTCATCTTTAGTTTGCATGTTTTAAATCAGTAAAACTAATTAAAAAAATAATATTTACATTGCTTCCTCTAAACATAATGGTTTTAAAAACAATCAAAAAGCTATATATACAACTTTAGAGTTTTATTCGATGTGGAAAGTCAGATCCACTTTTTTGCAGGATGTAACTAACTATCGGTTCTTTGTCGTCGGGTTGAACTAAAATTCTGTCGGTGTTCCTTTGTTGAACTAAACATCGGGTTCCCTTCATCTGTTGGGTTCCTCCCTTTTCCATTTTTTTGGGTTGCACTCTTGTTACTCATTGGGTTCTTATATCCTTTTTGTCATCGGGTAACATTGAATAGTGTTTTTTGGGATGCTTTGAACTTGGCAGTATCGGGTAACCTTGGCGTCGGGTAGTGTTGTGGCCTATCTGATTGTGTAGTGTAAACTGATGGTGCAGATCATGTTTTTCCTTGTATATACTAATGGAAAAATATAATGCCTTCAATCTCCCCCTTTGACATTAGTAGCAAAAACTTATACGTGCATAATACTAAAGTTTTTAGTTGTACACCATGTTTATATCCTTGTCATTATATGACTCCCCCTAACTATATGCATCGGTATAGTATAAGTATATGTACATGTATACTTGCCTCTGTACTATACATTCCTTGTTTTCTTTCAATTGTTTGACTGTACATTTCATTTCCTCCTTTCACTCCCCCCTTCTTTTACTGTGATTGTACATATCACTTCCCCCTTTATTTGATACTCATGACAAAAATGTACAAATTATAAGATGCCCAAAATGTGTGACAAAAATGTGTAACTTACAATGTGTCAAGAATATGTGAATGGGTGGTCTTGATGTCTTCAAGAAATTTCTCCCGTTTTTATTTTAGTATTTCTAGTGTCATGTGCTCTAGCTCTAGCCTTGCATGCATATCATAAATGTTGTCTAGGACAGACATTTCTGGGGTGGCTATTACTGCATTTTCTTGTGTCATGTGTTTCTATAGTAGTGAGAGTGTTGGTAATAGTTGTGCTTGTAGCTCATTTACCTCATCTCTAAGCTTGGTCTTTGCAATTGGTATGTCCTGTCTCAATTTCTGAGCCTGTTTGAGTTTCTCATTGTGCAATTTTATTGCCTCTTCACTATTCCCAAGACTCTACACACTTGTCTAAAGATCAAAATTTATTTGTGCTATCTTGTTGGTATACTCCTATGTGAGTTGATCAAGTGTGCACAATTTTTGTATCAAAGTAATATCTTCTAAGAGTATTGGATCAATTGTGCTAACCAATTCAGAAAGCTTTACCTTTTCCAATGCCACTTCTTGGCTTATCTTTTCTACTAGCTTGAACTCATACTTTTTTTCAATTCTTTCTTCCATGACCTTCTCAGCATCTATGTTCTGAGATGTGATTGCCTCTGTGAGAACCACTAATCGGTCAAGTATTGGGGCTGTTTGATCAACATCTACATCTGGTACTATTTATTGAAGTATTCCTCTTGCTACTTCAAGTACCTTTGCCTCTTTTGTGGCTTTTCTCAATTTGTCTTGCATTGCCTTCCTCTCATAGAGTCTTGCATACTTGGTCAGTTTAGTTCGATCCAATGTCCTCGGATCACAAACTATAATCTCAATGATTCCATCTAGAGTTACTAGATTATTATGCTTGCTCTTCTTCTTCTTTGAGACTTGTAGGGATGCAGATATATGAACTACCATTGCTAGTGCATTTGTTCTCTTTGAAGGGCTTGGTGAAGGCTTTGTTGATGATGCTTCATGTCTTTTTTGCTCAAGGTGCACCTGTCAGTTTTGTGAAGATGTCTCTCCATCAACCTTGGGTGAATCTGCATATATTTCTTCTATTTTCTTCTCCAGCTCATCTTTCTTTGCTTCTTCACCTTTTTCTTTCTGTGTGTCCTCTTCTACCTTTTTTATTTCTTCTTTACTTTGATCAATATATTTATCTTTTTAATCATCGATTGCATATTTCTCTGGAGTTGTGTCTTTTTCTTCTACATCACCCTTGTCCTCAGGTGTGCTTGTATCCTCTGCAGTAGATCCATCATTACCCTCTAGTATATTGATTGCCTTCATTAATATAGGCATATTTCTTTGAGTGTTATCTTGGGCTGTATCTAGGGTGGTATCCTGCTTGTCAGTTTGGTCTTTTTGAGCAGTGACATCCTCATATTTTTGTACTTTCTCTGCAGGGTCTGGTTTTTTTATGTCCATGACTAAAGTTTCCTACCATGTGTCATCAACAACATTTATCTATTTATCCTCTAATGTCTTCAATTCTTATTACCTTCCCTGATCCTTAAGTGTTATTAATATTACATCATCTTTCTTCTGCTGATCTTTATCAAAGTCATAAATGGTGATGTCTTGAATGTCAAGATCATCCATTACCTTGTCCAAATCTATTGGCTCTATATCTTCAACATTGTCCAAAGCAATCTGCTGAGAACTTTTATTTTCATTCTCCTCCTCTCTATGAGGTGTGTGGGTGAGAATTAATTGTTCCTCACAACTTGTTGACTCTACTGGTAGATCTAGGAGTTGTCTCCATTTAGTGTCGGTCATTGTGTCCAGCTCTATAAACCTATATTCAAGCACTTTGTAAGCCCTTATTTTGGCTACAAATTTTCCTGAGTGGTTCTTCAATATTTATTTCATTTCTTCTATATTATATTTGGGAGGCATAAGTGTTACTAGTACCCTCTCCCTTACTTATCTCTTAGTTTGTAGAGTGTATGACAATTTTTGGGATATTTTGTTACCCAACTCTTTAGGTATTTGGTTGATGAATTCAGTTGGTACATATTTGAATTTTACCATTGACCTAATGATTTCTTCTTGATGCAGCACTAGTCTTGCTTCCTCCTAGACCTCCTCTAGGGTCTTCTAGGTCACTCTATTGACCTACTAGGGTTTGTTTCACTATCCCTAGGCTCCTTAGGATTTTTATCACAAGATACTAATCCATTCAACTAGTGGATACCATTATGTAGAACAAAACACTTCCAAACTTCCTTCTAGACCTCAAATGATCTTTCTTGCCTCATTTGGATAAAATGCTCCAAGTGAACCAAATTATCCAATGCTTGATCCAAAGAGAGGATTAGGGTTTCCAAGATTTTCATAGGACCCTTTCCATCACCTACAAGCACACTTTGCATTCGAACCCTAATCTAGTTCCAAGAAACTCCACAATTGCTTCCCAAATAGGGCTGTAAGCAATTAGCCCTACTTAGTCACCTTTCCTGCAATAAATCAAAAAATGTGTTAACAAGTTTAGGATCTAGATACCCTTTTCCACAACACTATATATTTTCTAGGTCTAGGGCACCCAATCTGTCCGTACGGCTCTGCCTATAATCAAGGTTTTGAGGGTTTCAAAACCAGTCTGATAGAAACTCCCTTCTTTCTATAAAAAAAACTTCTCCAAATCTTCCCACTCACCTTGGGAACTCATAACATACCACCCTACTCCTCTCCAAGATTTTATTGAAGCTATAATTTCTTTCAATCCACCAAAATGCCTTTGCAACTGCTGGTGATCCCTAGCCATCCCTCACTGGCTCGCCTAGGGAATCACCTTAAAAATTGCTGCCATAATTTCCAAGTCCCCTCCTTTACTATACACAATTTACATTGAGTCAAACACCATAATCCAAGAGCCCGTGCAAGTGCCACGGTGGAAAATGGAGTTATGACCCAATTTGCAGACAATGCACAAAATCAAACTAGTGACTGGACCAAACTTAAAAGATTTTGTACAGGAAACTAAAACTATTGAATCACATAATATATCACCACAATAATTCTTGAAACAACCTAACTTACACTAGAAAAATATTTCAAAATTAAATTCAATCCATTAAAAAATCCGATCACTTCAAAACACACAAACAGTCACTGTTATTGCATTACACAGTCCGTGCACAAAGTTACTCCAACTTGCCAACCCAACCAACAACTTGAGGATGGTATTATATAGTTGAACCAAGAAATAAAAAATCAATTTAAGACAATTAAGGAACTAGTTCCTTCTAAATTGCATTCTTGTCATAAAAGTTGTCAATGTTGTCAATGACAACATTGACAACGTTTTGCAACTTCTAGCTATTGTATCCAAACTTGGTCTAACCTTGTCCAAACTTTCCCAAACCCATAATTAGGAAGAAATAACATAAAATATGACCTCTAGTACCTTTTTTGACTCATTTGGAAACAAAATACCAAATTCCCCCTATTGGGACTAAATAGACATAAAGGTCTCTAAGGACCTAACAAGACACATCCTCGTACTTAACTATCTACACACTAGGACACTTGGTCCCTTTATTCACCTAGTGGTATAGCTAGAACCACTACAATAAAACACATATAATAATACCTAGGTTAAATTGTACCAACTATCCCACCTAGGTGCTCTTTCACCATACTCCCCCAAAAGTAAAAGCTATGTAACTCCTGTGGATAGTAGATCCTCTGAGATGCCCACCTTCTTTAAATTTGCCTCTGTAATCCATGAGGCCTCTGACTCTGGTCTATCCTTCCATTGAATAAAATTTTCCATGTAGACCTTGGGTCTAGTAGTTTTCTTAATTCAAGAGTCCAAATCTTTGTCAGCTACCATCTGAAACCTTGGAGGTAGGACAACAACCTCCATGTCATCATTGACCCCCTGACTATTTGGATTGATCTCATCCATCTTCCCTCTGAACTAGATTAAATCTTGAACATTAAACACTGGAGATATGCTCAAGTCTTAAGGCAATTCCACTTTATAGGTATTTTCCCCATATATATTCAATATTATTCACGGGCCCACCCTTTTTCATTTGAAGCTTGGTAGGGACACCCTTTTGTAGCCTTGATATTTTCAAGTGAACCATGAAAAAGTCACCCACTTCAGACTGAACATCCTTCCTCTTCTCATCAACTTTGGCTTTTAACTTATGTTGACTATCTTGGATCTAATTCTTGACTTGGTCTTGGATCTCTTTCATGGTATGGGTGAATTCCTCTACATGGCCACTTCTGTACTCCATCACACCAAGATCCCTAAGCTCACAAATACCCCTTGGGTGCATCCCATAAACCACCTCAAAAGGGCTCTTTCCTGTCATCCTATTCTTACTATCATTGTAAGCATATTTTTCTTAGGGAATGACCACATCCCAAGTCTTCTCATACTCCTTAGTTAGGAACCTTAATAGGTTACCCAACACCTTGTTTACCACCTCAGTTTGGCCATCATTCTGAGGGTGGTAAGCTGAACGAAAAGATAGATTAGCTCCCAATCTTGACCACAATCTCCACCAAAAATGACTCATAAATTTCACATCCCTATCAAATACTATGCTCAAAGGAAGACCATGAATCCTCACAATCTCTTTAGAAAATAGATAGGAAATGTGGCTAGCATCATTAGTAGTCTTGCATGGAATGAAATGCCCCATTTTACTAAATCTATCAACAACTACATAAATGCTATCATACACAAGTTTGGTCTTGGGTAAGCCTATAATAAAATCAATACTCACACACCCCCATGGCTTGTTAGGGACTGGTAGAGGATGATACAACCCTACATTACTCATTCCTCCTTTTGCCTTCATGCAAACAACACACTTCTCTACATACTTGGTGATATCTTTTACCAACTTTGGCAAATAGTAGAACCTTTGGACTAGTTCCAAGGTTTTGTCCTTACCAAAATGACCACTTAGAGAACTGTTGTCACTGAGGTTTGCACCCTTGCTGAAAGCTTCTCTAACAGCAACCTAGTGAAACATGGAATGAACCTCCAAACTGTGGGACTTGAACTACGAGGTTGAATCTCCGGAGAAGGCCGGCTTCCTCTACTATCACGATGCACCTAAAACTATCTCTTGCAAGGAAAAGGGAGAAGGAGATGCAGAAAACCAATTTACTTGAAAAGGGAAAGGTGATACACCAAGATAGGGTCTACTTTCTTCTGCCTTGAAACTACACTACACATCCATGCAACTCAATTAACACAACTTCTACCACATGATTCTTAGCAAACATGTGAAGGTTAGAGACTAAAATTACTACAAGGGAAGAGAAAACTTCACAATACAGTAATCCAAGCGAAATAGACACAACACAC